>PQWD01001128.1:0-47677 GCA_019425675.1 Leucinodes orbonalis
TTTTAGCTTTAATACTTTTGATGCAGTAAATGTATAAAATAATTATGATTGGAAAGGATATACATTGGCGATTTATAACAAATAGTAATACTTGTATTACTAATACACAATATACGTTTATTTATACCATTATAGCGTAAATAACTTTAAAGTTTTTGCACCAGGAGATACAAACACATCACTCAAGATGGATTCCGGATATTGATACTAAACAAATAATGAGAGTTTTACCAAAAATTAAAACTTACCTATTATTTTTTATTCAATATCCGGAATCAGGTAAGTCCTACCTGGTGCATCATGAGTGCCATAATGAACAAGAAATTCAACGAGCGCTCGCGCCCGTAAGTAGCACAAATCAACCATAGAGGGCGCTGGTGGGGGAAAAGGGACCGAAAGGCTAAGACTTTATGGGAAAAAGACAGGTGCTTGACTCAAGATGGATTCCGGATATTGAATAAAATAATAGGTAAGTTTTAATTTTTGGTAAACTCTCTATTTTAATTTTTAAGATATGATACCTGATATTTATCAACGCCTCCTATGACAGATACAGTTAAAAGGACCCCTCAGTCTCGTTGTGGTAAATTAAGGCGTGAGGGTAGTGATGACGAAAGATGTTTAATCTTTTAATCAATTCATCAAGCCAAGAATTTAACTACGTATAGTGACGTGGTCCCAAAACTCAGGAGTTCTTAACACTAGTACGAGTATTTGAAGATTACATTACAACTGTTAAGGTATTCCGATATAACTTTAATGGTAATGGTTTAAAGTGTAATTGTATAGTTAAATGAACCCAATGAATCACCAAAAAAAACTGTGAAAAACTAGCCATGTCTCGATTAACCTGCTTTGTTTATCTCTAAAAAGTAATTAATCTAGACAAATTCGTGCCAAGTTCTAAGGTTCCTTACTGGGATTTCTTTATTATTATTAGTGGCGGGATTTGAACTCTGCCCCAGACTAGGAAGGCAACAGTCAACAACATTGACCACCGACGATCCATAAACAATTAAATTAATTTTCAAATTGAACGCTAACCTCTACTTTAAAAGAAATGTAGGTAAATTAGATAAAGGACTTTTGCACTCGTTTCCCTTCACCTTTCTTTCATTATAGTACTAAAATTTTCAAAACATGCTTATATTTACATAAGTAAAGATGTCAGTAACACCATCTCTCCATAGAAAGTTGTTGGCTAGGTGTGAAGACGCATAGTGCACAGTAATTACCTACAATTCGCTTTAGGTGAAACTAAATGGTACTTGAGTAGTCTTAGACGCTAGCTGATAGCGGTTTTGTATCATCATCAGCTCATTAACGTCCCACCGAGGGCACGAGCCTACCGCGTATGAGTGATTAGGCTTAGTCATCCACCGGGCCCAGTGCGGGTTGGACGACTTCACGCACAACCTTTGAATCACTTCGTAGGCGTGCGCAGGTTCCTCACGATGTTTCCTTCAACCGTAGAGGGTCGATCAGTCATATATTTTTCGAAAATTCGAAAAACACCATGGCTAAATGAAAATAAATCAATTATTTCATCATCAGCTTTTAATCCACTGACATCTGTGATTTGACCATCCTACACAGCTTTATTTCCTGAAATAAAAAATTATTTGAGCTGATGATGGCAAAAAAACGGAACCTTATAGAATTGTCATGTTGTCCGTCTGTCGTCCGTCAGTATGTCACAACCTTTTCCCCGATACTATAAACACTACACTATTCAAACTTTGTAGTATATGTATCTGTGAACCGCTATTAGGTTGTGATAAGAAACTTGGAAAAAATATTTTGGGGTTCCTATACATTGAACTGAAAATCATTTTTTTTTATTGTGAAGGTGCGATTTTAGATTATATTTTACTGCGGGAGAATATCTATACGCGGGAAAAGCTAGTAAAATATATACTTACTGTAATACATATTGTGATCAAAATCGCTCGCCGTTCATGCCTTGTGTGAGGTCATCGGGTCGGTTGACCCTACGCTGAGCCATCATTCTTTGTGAAAGCGAAACTAACTAGCTGTTTGTTTTGTTTTACGTCGGCCATCTTAGTTATGAATTATGACACGTAATACAAAATGGCTGTCGAAATTATGTGGCTTAGAGAAAATACTTGTTTACGATGTTATGTGCAATTTTGGCAATATACCCTTTACGGGTTGGCTCGTCGATGGCTTAATGGTGAGGACTGTTGCCCTTCTACCAGAAAGGATGAGGTTGAAATCCCGCCACGTACCAATGTGTTTTAGAATTTTCGGAAAATATACGTACGTTATCCGTGAAGGTATCTTAAGGTGAAGGAAAATATCGTGAGGAAACCTACGCACGCCTGCGAAGAGATTCAAAGGTTGTGCGTGAAGTCGTCCAACCTGCACTGGGCCCGCGTGAACGACTAAGGCCTAATCACCCTATGCGGGTAGGCTCGTGTCCCTCGGTGGGGACGTGTAATGAGCTGATGATGATGATCTTATAAACGTATCCGGGACTGACAGCTTAACGTGCACTCGGAAACGATCACTTGATACGCACGAAGGTACATTTTATGTTTTGTTTTTACCATCGTTGTAAAAACTATGCTCAACACTAGCGTGAGAAGTTTTCCCATAATATCAAAAGTACCACATTGTTATTTGTGATATCATCTAGTTATGGCATAACAATACAAGAACGAAATATCTAGTATTGTGTTTAGCACTCAATAACTTGTTGATGTGTGAGCTCAGGGTGTCGACAAATTACAACCGATTCGAAACTTATATTGGTAGTTAATCTATATAGCTCAAAACTGTATAAAAGGCTGGCAATGCATGTTGTGGCTCCTTTGGTGTTGTTAATGTCCATGGGCGGCAGTATTCACTTTCCATCTGGTGATCTGTCAGCAGCTCGTTTGCCCCCTATTCACATAAAAGAACTCAAGCTCGAAATATCTTCATTCAAAAATTTTTTTACAGATACTTTTGAACTGTCAGTAATTATGATTTTTTTATGACGTATCCACTGTAATCTCGGAGTAATAATACTCCGAGACTTTAATATCTATTTTGTATTTAAATCCACGCATGATTCTTGTAATCTGTTCAACCTGTGTCCAAGTCACAGAGGGCAATTGATTGAACTATGCTCGGGGCCCCTTTTGGCTCTATCTCTTCTTAAAGAAGAGATGAAGTTATTCTTAAAAGAACTATGAGAAAAGTGACCGCCATCGCTCGCCGCATCACGTGTGTCGCAGAACCCATGGCTGTTGGAGCAGACGAGCGCTCGAGTAGAGATCGCGTGTTGGCAAGCGTAGCGTAGGACGCCCCAACCGATGGACCGATCACTTGCTAAAGATCGCGTGTTGCTAGATGAGTAAAGCGGAGGACCATGATATATGAAGCAAAATTTGGGTGATCTATAGCTGTGAATTGCGATAGGTTTAATAAGGGTACCGTTTTTGCCATTTGGCTACGAAACCCTATAAAGTACCTACCTGGAAATTTGATTTTTTTTATATTGAATTTTATTTTATCTGTTTCAGAACAAAATGAGGTGTTTGCTGGTGATTTTCCTAGTGGCGATGTTCTACGGAGCCTTAGCCAAGAATAAGAAGTCAGATGACAAAGTAAGTAGTTATATATTATTTGTTTATCAAAGTTATGAATAATATTCAATACACTTACCTTTTTTCCTTTTTAGAAACAATTTTTGAAGTAGCTTTTGTCATTATTTCACAAAAAAACTTACTTGTAAAATCTGCAAAACTAAGCGTAAAGACTACAAGGCGCCAAACTTTTTTGTCGAAAGTTTTGAAAAAACTAAATGTCAAAAGTTTGTGAATGCGTTCAGAAATCAACTTTTAAATATCAAATTCGCCTTAGGCGATTAAAATGTGCGATGTAGATCTACATCAGTATGCATTTAAGGGATATAACCAATCATCATCATTAGCCTATAACGTCCCACTGCAAGACAGAGGCCTTTCCTGCACATAATTCCTACAGCATAGCCGTGGAGAGATTGGGCTGTTACATACCACGCGAGCCCAATGCGGATCGGTGTGTGTTAACGACTACCATACTAAGATTGTGGCCGGCACCGACGGCTTCACGTGCAAACGAAGCACGTCATCTTTCTTTCAATTGGGTGATTCTGCCTGCAATCCTAGCCACACTAAGTACTTAGGGAAAATTTTCCTAAATTGAATACCAAGAAGTGGTCTCCCCGCAGTATCCCTTCAACCTTTTGAACTTATGCCATCGTCATCATTATTACAGCCTCAAACTTGCACTGCTGAACGAAGGCCTCCCTTGCAGTTGCCATCCATCCGCCACCTTAACCATCCGTCCATCTGGTTGTGTACGCTTCGTTTCCTGTTACGTGAATAAGAAAAACTAATAAGTATAGTTAATAGTATGTAGACTTTGCACAGACCCCAGATCCAAAATTCAAATTTGTAATAAAAAAAATATTCTATCTTTAATGTTGGGCAGGGTCCTGAATTTCCCGAAAAGAACCCAACTTTTAGAAGAATAGGGAAGCAAGTCACAAAAGACCTAGGTAGAGGTGACTACAGGTCTGTATCAGCCTGAATAGCCCCTAAAGCTTTATTTATAAGTGTACAGGACGGTCAGGACGCTCACCTGATGGTAAGCGATACGCCTATCCATTACAGAGCAGCATTGAAGGAGGACGACAAATGATAGACAGTTATTATCCTCCATCAATGCAACTCTACGCCCGACACCAGAAACGACAGATGTTAGGTATCCGGTAATTTCAGTAGCTACGGTGCCCTCATCCCGAAACATAAAAGTGCATCACGTTCCCGTTTTACGGGACAATATCGGGCACTGCGGTGGTACATACCTAGACGACTCAGTATCAAGGCTACCACCTAGTAAAGCCCCAAAGCTCAAGTAGTCAAAATAACCAAAGTATTGGTAGAGCTTATTAAACACAAACAATTTAATTTCCAGGTAAAAATTGCAGTATACTACGAGTCTCTCTGTCCGGACAGCAAAAAGTTCATAACAGAGCAGCTGGCGCCCGTTTGGCGTGACTTCCGTGGAGTAGTCAAGGTCAAACTGGTGCCTTACGGAAAGAGCACGGTAAGTTTGAGTTTCATTAGACATTCATCAGTAGCGTATGTCCCACTGCAGGGCATAGGCCTTCTTGCCAGGGCAACAGGTTAGCTACGCATCCCTGATTACAGGCTATTAAATTATGGAGTGCAATGGAGCGAGCTATGCTCGGTGTCTCTCTTAGGGGATAAGATCAGAAATGATTCAATCCGTAAGAGAACTAAAGTTACCAACATAGCCTGCCCCAAGTGGCAGTGGGCTGGTCACGTATGTCGCAGAACCGATGGCCGTTGGAGCAAACGAGTTTTTAAGTGGAGAACGCGTCTTTGCAAGCGTAGCGTAGGACGCCCTCCGGCCCGGTGGACCAACGACTTGCTAAAGGTCGCTGCTGGAGCGGAGCACAGGAGTATCTGACGCAAAATATGGGAGACCTATGTCCAGTGGTATACAGCGAAAGGTAGAAGAGAGGAAGAAAATTAAATATATTTTAATAGCCTTTCTGTGCACGCGGAAAGAGTATGGGTGGTGACAAAATGGATTCTAGCTTAGTGGCTCAATTAATTATTATTGTTTACTAATAAATAATTTGGTTCCAGCATGACAAGGTTGACGGCAAATGGCAGTTCAACTGCCACCATGGACCTGACGAGTGCTACGGGAACAAGGTAAGAATGACCGTGTGTGTGGGAACGTGTGTGTACGTGCGAACGTCATTATGTGTGTAATTCGATCGTGCATGTGTGTGTACGTGAATATGTGTGTGTTTGTGCCATTGTGAGTATTTGTGTGCATATTGTAACATGAGTATACGTCGTCGGCGTGTGCAAGTGTGAATGTGCGAGAGTCAGTAGTATGAGTGTGTGTATATGCGAGCGTCAGTATGAGTGTGTGTATGCGCAAGTATGGTTATGAGAGTGTGTGTGTGTGCAATGTGCACCAATATCATTTGATGATCCTTAAACTGGACCAGTGTACTTTACAGTTGCAATGATTAGTAATGACAAGTATCTAATGATTTAATACTTTATATGTTTTTTTTTTAATATATTTAAATGGCCTTCAGATTTATTTTCACTGTCTTAAATATTTTTTTAAAGTTTAATTGGGAACCCAAAAACTTGAAGTTATTATGTTACATTTGGTGTACAATGCTGTACCAAAATATTTAGAAATATGTCGTTTTGCAGTCCTAAAAAAGGATTTGAGCTGTCAAATGACATTTCTTTTGTTTTTTTTTGTATCCAAAACCTCTTTGCTGTAGGTTCAATCGTGCATCCTCAAGGACAAGAGCCTCCAGGACACTGAAAAGATGGAGCTGATCATCTGTCTGATGGGCCAGGCTCAGCCCGACAAGTCTCTGGATACGGTAAGCATATAATACTTATAAAGGCAACAGTTTGTTATATTATAACCTCTAAAGGTTTGAAGTTATTTATATCAATTTTTTTGCATAACGAGCAAACGGCTCGTCTGATGGTAAATGACACCGCCGCCATGTACATTTGCAATACCAGAGGGCACTGAAATGCGTTGCTGGTATGGTGGTAGCCCTGGATTAAGTATAGGATATGTTTCTGAGGGAATGTTTTGTACCGGGGGTAACACCCAGAGCCGGATTTAGACAGCGCGGGGCCTGTAGCAAATTCCGTCAAGGGGCCCCTGGTTTTGTTTCAGGATCCCTAGTTTAGGGAATAATCTAGCCGTTTGAAGGGTAGAAATGTGTATATATACTTTTCTAAGTATATCAATTTTAATTAAGCATTAACGTTAAAAAGCTCTAGTTCAACAGAGTTTGAGACATTTTTTATCTAGTAAAGCGGCTTACCATATAACCTCAGTTATTCACGCTTAAGACGTGCAAGATAATTTACGCTCCTAATGTTTATGTATTTTGTTGCGGTCAAACAGGTATTCTACGTGTTGCGTGGGGCCCCTCAATCTACGGGGCCCGTAGTATTTGCTACTCTTGCTATATGGCTAATCCGGCCCTGGTACAGGTATAGGCTTCATAAACAAAACCGTGTGGTAAAGTTGATTCAGTTTAGGGTCCTCACAGAACACTTATGAATGTCAAATGCAGGGCTGCCAACCCCGAAACGAAATTTCTCGTACATCAGCATCTAAAAATCTCGTACTTTGACTTTCCAACATCTCGTGCACCTAAAAAAAACGCTTTCATCATTAAAAATATTTAATAAAATAAACATTTGCTAGCTACTTACAAAAAAAAAAGTCGCTTTGAGAACTAAATGTTTCATGCCTTGAAAACCCCACAATTGTAAGTAGCGAAACACAGACGCAGGAAGGTCTTTCCACTGTCTTGCAGTTCGGACGATGAATGAAGAACCGAACTTTTTAGTACGAATGGGTGGTATATCGACAACAAAGAGGTGGAACCTTAGAACGAGTTGTCCGATTAAGAAATGCTGTTGTAGGAATCAAATTGTGAAATAAGATATGCCATCCGTGCCTCAAAAACGAACCGCCAAAGAGAATACAGTTTGCAGTATTTTAGATAAATTAACGCTCATTCGAAATACGTGTATGTGTGCTGTCGCTGCATTCGGAACACTTTTTTCGATTGTTTTGTGAGCATATCACGAATCTATACTTTTTACATCCTTGTGGAGGAATTAAATTGTGCAATCCTAATGCACACTGTCCAAAATACAACTTATTTATTTGGGAATGTAACGATGTTTTGTTTTTATAGTGTTTGGTGCAAGTGAAGAGAGAATCGGAATCCGTGAAGCTAAAGAAGTGCGCCAGCAGTGAGCAAGGATCCTCCCTATTGGCCGCGTATGGAGACAAGACTGATGCGGTGCAGCGCCCTCTAGCGTTCGTCCCAACCGTCGTTATTAACGAGGTATTTCTTCATAAGTAGATAACAAACAAATACAAACAAATTTATTTATTAAAAAGAACATTATAATTAACAAAGGTTTCCCTGGTCCCCACACTAGGCTAAGCCTGTCCTGTGAGGAACATCAAACGATATCCAAAAATAACATTTTGAGCCCTAGTACATACATCATTCTTATAAAGTGCACAGAGATCCAGTGTAGATTAGCAATTATCAAAACATAAGAAATATAAATTAAAAATTAATTTTAGACATAAGTAATCATAATTATTCATTAGATATAAATTATTATTTTTATTAAAAATCATTATTAAGGAACAACATGGGCAACGTTCAAGTAGATGTGTGTTAATGAGAGTAAAAGAGAATGTGTAGGTGTGTGTGTGTGTATGTGTGAATGGATTGTATGTGTAGTAGATTAATTTAAAGGCTTTAGCAGGTCTTCCACCTCATTATAATTCAAATAAAGATATATTTGACGACACACATTGTCGTTTCTAAACTATGGAGTTGATAAAATAAATACAAATATATGATGTACATGACCATGAAATCTAACAACGAAATTTAGTTTGAACGATTTCTGCTAAGTAGTGTTTTTTTACGTCATAATTCACACTTTATTCATACACTATTTTTTCATATTAAATCTGTAGTAGGTGCCTAAGTTAATAAAAAATATTTTATGTTACTTGCTGCTGCTGGAGGGTTCCCCTCCGCGGGCGAGTCCGACTCGCGCTTGGCCAATTTTATTTTATTGTGGTGTAACTTAATATAAATTTATTAAGTTTTCTTTACTGGCTGAGGAGACGTCGGCTATTGGACTAAGAGTTCCTGGTTCGATCCCCGAACGTGTCTGTTTGTATTGGCCTGGGTGTTTTCTATGTATAATTTGTATGTTTACAAAAAACATATGTATGTCTATACGTCGTTTAGCACCCATATTACAGGCTAAATGCTTAGTTTGGTACTAGATGGCGTTTTGTAAATGTCAGTGTTTTATTTATATTTTAATAAAACGTTTCTGTTTCTTTCTCAGAAATTCGAGCAAGCCAACCAGGACGACGCGTTCGTAAACCTCAAGTCGGTGGTATGCCGCGTCGCTGTCAACAAGCCCTCTTTCTGCTAAGATAACATGTAATAAGTTTTTAATAAATAAATTATTATTTTTATACTAGCATTTGTTTTATTTTTTCCCTAAGATAATATTTTATGTTGATCGTTGATCTTTGAAACAGTCGCACAGCGCCATCTACACCAATTTTACAAAACCATAGATTTCCCAATACAGGAGATGGGGCAAGCCGCCTTTTTAAGTGCGACAAATGTAAGCTCAACGAGCATACACTGGCTGCCAGTTTACGCTCTGTGAGACGAGTCAAGACGCACGAATATTAGAAGAAATTACCGTTTTTCCCCAAAATGCCATCCTGTGCAATTGTAACATGCCATCATCGCAATGAATCAGTAAATTTTCCAAGAAATATAATAACTTTTCGCATGTAAGAACCGAAAAGAAATTGCGACACTGGGACTGCCTATAAACTTGGCGGCTTGTCCAGTCTAATTGTATATTCGGATGTCTGTGTACAAAACATAAATATTATACATATATAATCCAGATCATTATAATCAAACACAAAAAATATCAGTCCCTCAGACGAGTTCTGGAGTGGAGACCGCGTCTTGGCAAGTGTAGCGCAGGACCGGACCGAGGGACCGACAACTTGCGAAAGATCGTTAGTGGAGGCTGGATGAATTTGTAGAACCATGCTTCGGCATGCTAAATCCGCGTTGTTTTATCGAGTGAGTGAGGTAACCTGCTCCCCTGCAAAGAGATTCATAGGTTGTGCGTGAAGTCGGCCAATCCGCACCGGGTCCGAGTGGACGATTTCGAGAGGCTTGTGCCCCTCGGTGGGGACGCATAATGACCTAATAATGATGAATAAACCCTATTCAAATAAATATATTTAAAAATTTAAAAACACTTCCGCTTATAGTGTTTGAAATCGATATAATTATATTGGTATGAAGAAAAATACTCATTTCTTTAATGATATTAGATATGAGTTGCAATTTATTATACTTAATCACTGAGAAAGCGTCGGTGGCTCAATGGTGTGGACTGTCGCCCTCCTACCGGGAGGTTAAAACCCGCCACGTACCAATGTGTTTTCGAATTTTCGAAATCATATGTACGTTATCCGACGCTCTTACGGTGAAAGAAAACATCGTGAGGAAACCTTCATGCACGCCTGCGAAGAGATTCGAAGGTTGTGTGTGAAGTCGTCCAACCCGCACTGGGCCCGCGTGGTCGACTAAGGCCTAATCACCCTATACGGGTAGGCTCGTGCCCCTCAGTGGGGACGTTTAATAAGCTGATGATGACTGAGAAAACACGGGAAAAAAATGCTTGTTTAATTCAAGATCAAAATATATTTACATTCTTTCATAATTCACACATTTATGATATAGAATTTAATTTTATTAAGATCGGTTCAGAAATTGAATGAATCTGAACTTTCAAAGGTTAAAAGCTTTTTAATTTTTGCATACAAGGTTTATCAAAATCATAATACAGTGTACGAAATAGTATTTTTTTTTAAATTACATGTCTCCAATCATATTTCTGATCCGACACACATTAATCTTAATTTTAAGAATAAAATACTATTTACAATTGCATTAAAAATTATTCACACAATCCAATTAGTACGATCAAAAATCGGATTTTCTTATATACATTTATAAATTTTATTTAATAGATGCCGTGTAGCGACGGCATATTAGAAGACAACATTTCCCCCCCCCCTCCCCTCCCTCTATACTCTCCCCTTGGCCTTAACCGGGTTAGGTACAACACATTCAGCTGAGAGCCCCAATTCCGCTAAAATTTAAATACGCTAATAATATTGTTATTATGTCTCAATAGTACAATTTTGCACTCTTCGTCTTGTTTTACGTAAGACTAGCTTTTGTCCACGGCTTCGCTCGCGTTAAGAAGTATTATTTTTCATGCCCTATTATATCCACTTAGGGGTGGATTTTATGGAGAAGGATTTTATCGAAATCCTCTTTTAGGGGATGCCTACGTCTTACCAATCGATATTAATGATAGAATCGACAACGATGGAATTAACAGCGATAGAATCGACACTATAAATACTAAGGATAGAATCGATACTATAGATACACGAATCGATATAATCAATAGAATCGATACTATACATTAACCAATCGATATTAATAATAGAATCGGCACTAAACATTGATCAATCGATATCAATAATTGAATCGACACTATAGACATTTAGAATGATATCGATAAATACAATAAAATCGATACCACAGACGGGCCCTTCGATATTGATGATAGAATCAACACCAAACATTGACCAATAGATATTAATGAAAGAATCCATAACGATGGAATCGACACTAAAGATATTAAGAATAGAATCGATACTTTAGATGCATCAATCGGTATAACTAATATATTCGATACTATACATGGATCAATCGATATGAATGATAGAATCGACACTACAGATGGACCAATCGATATTAACCCTTTGAACACCTATGCGACTAGGGTTATCAGATGAAAAAATCAAAAGTCCGGAGAAGGCCTGATTCCATGGAAAAGTCCTGAGATTTTCTACAGATGAGAATTTTCTCTCAAAAACGTATTATCGTTGTATACGCGTTTTACGCGACGCGTTGCAAGCTTGTATGTACATCGCACTCAAAACAGCGGGGTGGAGGGAGGAGGGGGGCGCCCGTCGCCCCGCAGCGCGGTTGCCGCTCGCTCGGTCGGTCACTCAGTCAGTTCGTCTTGCGCCATTGCGAAGGTTGGATTACGCTTCATTGAGTGTCACCACGGGACGGGCGAGCGAGCGAGAATCGGAGCTGTTGGATGGATTATCCATCCATCATGGATACGAGTTAAAATGTCTTCAAGTACCAAACGACCACGATACGTGTGTACATTCACAGATACTTTAAAACAAAGATTTCCGATTATGAAAGATGGAAGAGAACCTACCGAAGTGTTTTGTTCAATATGTAACAATCATTTTTCAATTAAGTTCAAGGGAGGTGCTGATATTGAAAAACATATCCTAACGGAAAAACATAAAAAAATAGTCTGACTGTTTCAAGTAACACCAAAATCGACTCTTTATTTCAACCACAAAGTTCTGGACTGACAGACCAAATATCCGCCGCTGAAGCCACTTTAGCTTTCCACACAGTGAAACATCACCAGTCATTTAAATCTATGGATTGCACCAGCCAACTGGTTAAGGCTATATTTGCCGATTCCAACACTGCGAAGAGTATTTCTTGTGCACGAACGAAGACTGAGGCCATTGTAACGGGCGTGATTCTCGTGGTAATTGAACAGGTACAAGTCTCATTACAAAATGTCAACTTCTTGGGCGTTTCCACAGATGCAAGTAATCACGGTGCTGAAAAAATATTTCCTATTATGATACAATTCTTCGACTGGCAAGAAGGAATTAAAACCAAACTGCTGGATGTGCTGAGCACACCCAATGAAAATGCTAACACTATAACAGAGATAATTAAAACAAGCTTGCAAAAGTACGACTTGTTGATGAAATGTGTATCATTTACAGCAGACAACGCTAATGTTAATTTTGGCGGAGTAAATCGGCAACCGGGACAAAATGTTTGGACTAATTTAAAAAACTTTCTGGACAAAGATATCGTAGGAGTTGGGTGCCCAGCGCACATACTACACAATTGTATTCAACATGGCACTGATAATCTGCATATTGATATAGAATCTGTAGTAATGAAGCTGTTTAATTATTTTTCCGTATACACCGTACGCACGGAGGCGTTGAAGGATATCAGCGAATATATAGACGTCAATTATCAGAAACTATTGTTTCATAGCAAGACCCGATGGCTTAGTCTGTTTCCAGCGATCGAAAGAATATTGAAGATGTATGAACCGTTGAAGCAGTACTTTTTATCTACTGGTGTACCAATTACTTTGAAGAATTTTTGAAAATGAACTCAGCGAAGTTTATTTATTTCTTGCTCACTCATTGATGTCAATATTTCAGACGAAAATTGAAGACATCGAAAAAGAAAACAATTCTGTTTTAGATATTAAAAGAATCCTCGAATCCACACATGAAATTTTAGTTGCACGAGCGAACGCAAACTTCATGCCACTTAAAGTGCGAGAGTTGCTGGCTAAGTGCACTGCGGAAAACCAAGAAGTTTTCAAGCATGACCTTAAAAATATGTATAAGACTTGCGTAGAATATCTGATCAAGTGGATGACGCCTTTAGATGATTTCAAAGTCTTTAATTGGTTGATGCTGAAAAAGGGCCAAATGATCGACTTTGATCAGATTGCTTTATCAATTCATTATCTAAATGGAAAAGGAATACACATAGATGATGTGAAGTTATTCGATGAAATTGCATCTCTGAATAGTTTTTTGACAAAACAGGAAGAAGCATTTTTTGACGTAATGCTTCATGCGTTGTGGGCAAACATTTTCAAGACAATAGGTATTTCACGATTGCCAGAGATACTGCGCATTTGTCAATATATATTTGCAATAACAGCTCAAATGCAAACGTAGAAAGAGTTTTTTCTATCATGGGAGCTCAATGGTCGAAAGAAAGAAACCGACTAAACGTGTCTTCAATTCGAGCTCTACTTTTAGTTCAATATAACTTGAAGAGTTTAACTTGTGAGGCATTTTATAAATCAATAATCAAGAAAAGAATTTACTTAAAAAAGTTTCTTCAAATATTAAATACGACAAACTAATTAAGTACCTATTTGGATAAATAAGTATTGATTTTACCTGCAAATGTTAGTAACATTATTTTTAAGGATGATTATTGAAGATGATTATTTTTAGTTTGTTTTACTTTGATAAATAAGGATTGATTTTAACTGCAACTGCAATTGTTACCAAAAGAAGATTGTCTTTAGTTCGTTTTACTTCGATAAAAAGTATTATTAACTGCAATTGTTACCCAAAGAAGATTATTTTAAGTTTGTTTTAAATTAATACATAAGTATTGATTTTAACTGCAATTGTTACCAAAAGAAGATTATTTTAAGTTTGTTTTAAATTAATACATAAGTATTGATTTTAACTGCAATTGTTACCAAAAGAAGACTGTTTTTAGTTCGTTTTACTTCAATAAATAAGTATTGATTTAACTGCAATTGTTACCCAAGAAGATTATTTTAAGTTTGTTTTAAATTAATACATAAGTATTGATTTTAACTGCAATTGTTACCAAAAGAAGATTATTTTAAGTTTGTTTTAAATTAATACATAAGTATTGATTTTAACTGCAATTGTTACCAAAAGAAGACTGTTTTTAGTTCGTTTTACTTCAATAAATAAGTATTGATTTTAACTGCAATTGTTACCAAAAGAAGATTATTTTAAGTTTGTTTTAAATTAATACATAAGTATTGATTTTAACTGCAATTGTTACCAAAAGAAGATTATTTTTAGTAGTTTAATAAGAGAGATCTTTAAAATGTAACCTGTATTTTATTAAAAATCCTGAGATATCACTAGATTTGCTAAATCCGGCCGGAATCCTGAGAAGAGTCGAAAAATCCTGAAATCTCAGGACAAATCCTGAGATATGGTAACCCTATATGCGACCTAAAGGCGTCAGAAACTAGATTTTCTAATGTGTCTGGATTCCTGGCGTTTAAAATTGTTATCATCATCATCAATATCGATAGATACGTCTCTAATATCGATTCTAGCTTCATTATCGATATCGACACCATCGATAGACTTATTGATTTTATTCAATTATAGGTAAAAATATCAAGAACGCATGACAATAACAAACAAACTCAGGGCACATAGTCGTCGTGTGTATGTTTGGCTAGGCGCGCCGCATACCGTTTGCGTCGCCGCCTCGGCCTCGACTCGCCCGCGCTCACCAACTCCGCCTTATGCTCCTTCATATGATACACCAAACTCATATTGTGCTTCGCTTTGTACGAACACAAATGGCACTTGTATTTCTTCTCGCCGTGCTGTTTCTCGTGTTTTGTAAACTGACTTTCGCTGGCTGTCATATAACCACATATTTGGCACATCATCAACACTTTCTGATGGGATGCTGTATGCTTCCTATACTCTGTACCGCTTGATGTTGTAAAGTGACACTGTACGCAGTAATATTCGTACATACCCCATAGTATCTTGGCTAGTTCTGGCTCCTCGGTTTTCTCGGTGTGTCGTCTCAGTAGTTTCACTAGGGGCATGTCGTCTTCGTCCGTCTCGTCGGACACCTCGACTGTGTCGATGTGTGGCTCTTGGATGATGACGTCATCCTCGTCCGATGACGTCAGCAGGCTTATCGGGTCCTCGGTTCTGTGAAGGGGAAATATTAGTTACAATTTCCTTGTTAGATATCCGCAATGAAAGATAAATAAATAAATATCATTCATCATCTCATAACTGACATTCACACAGCGCCATCTAGCCCCAAGTAAAGCGTGAAGCCTGTATTATGGGTACTTAACAACGGATAAATATACTTATATACATTTTTTTTGTAAATACATACATACTCGTATTATACATTGAACTGGATGTTTTCAAGACATGTTCATGCAAACAAATGTTTGTACTGCCCGGGGATCGCACCCGGAACCCTTGGGTGTTACAGTAGACGTCTTAACCGTAACACCAATGGGTTAGCCTCCCCGTGTCGGGTGATTAGGCCTTAGTCGTCCACGCGGGCCCAGTGCGGGTTGACCGACTTCACGCACAACCTTTGAATCTCGTTGGCGTGCGCAGGTTTCCTCACGATGTTTTCCTTCGACGTAAGAGCGTCGGATAACGTACATATAATTTCGAAAATTCGACAACACATTGGTACGTGGCAGTATTTG
The DNA here is from genome assembly GCA_019425675.1 of Leucinodes orbonalis. Taxonomy (NCBI): domain Eukaryota; kingdom Metazoa; phylum Arthropoda; class Insecta; order Lepidoptera; family Crambidae; genus Leucinodes; species Leucinodes orbonalis. Next base: position 15,867 of record PQWD01001128.1, read on the forward strand.
AACCTACGCGCTCCCGATCTGAAGGCTACAGTCCATTGAGCCACCGACGCTCTATTTCTATTCTATTGCCTAAAATAGCTACATTAAGTCAAATATTTGTACTGCCCGGGAATAGAACCGCTAACCCTCGATGTATTAGCCGACATTTTGTTACACACATGGTTAATCCTCATCAAAAAAGAGATAAAAGGAGAAGTAATCACCTGATATCGTCGTCTCCATCATCAATGTGCACTGTGTCGATGACCTGGTCCACGTGGGAGTCCTCCGGATCGGCCAGCATCAGGTCGCCAGGGTCCAGCTCCACCTGGACGCTCTCCATCACCATCATGCAGTCGCCTTTGTCTGCGCCACCTTTGTTTGGAATTTTAATATTTATTTGAATATTTACGGATAGTTGCATGGCGACATTTTGGTCATAATTTAAACTAGCAAGTTTTTGTATTAATTATTTAAAAAATATCTAAAGATATCACACAATGACACAAGCGTGCAAATACGCACACACACACACGTGCACAGATACACACATACACACAAACACGCATAGAGTTACTTACACACTCATACATTGACCCAGTGTCTTTATTACACACACATATACACACATGCATGCATGCAGGCATGTTTGCCCCTACGCACACACGCAAAATAAAAACCATGAAACTACAAAATTAAAACTCAAAAATGAATTTGGATACATGAAAAAAGCGCTTAAGCGGCATGTTGAAAAAGAAGCATCCAATAAAAAGCAAGTGATTATTTTAAATTAAACCAAATATTTTTAAATTATTGATTTTTTGTACAAATGAAATATTTTAGAAAGACTGAAGCAGCAAAACAGTTAAAAAAGAAATAAAAATACCTTTTCATCATCAACTCATTAAATGTCCTCACCGAGGGGCACGAGCCTACCCGTATAGGGTGATTAGGCCTTAGTCGTCCACGCGGGCCCAGTGCGGGTTGGACGACTTCACACACAACCTTAGAATCTCTTCGCAGGCGTGCATGAAGGTTTCCTCACGATGTTTCCCTTCACCGTTAGAGCGTCGGATAACGTACATATAATTTCGAAATTTCGAAAACACATTGGTACGCAGCGGGATTTGAACCTCAGCCCTACCGGTTGGAGGGCGACTGTCCACACCATTGAGCCACCGACGCTCTAAAAATACCTTTTATGTGTAACTATTACTACCTAAGTTACTACGTAATACTCACCTTTATCAACAGATATCTCTATGAACACTGCATCCTTCTCTTTGTCCAAATCTATAATCGGAGTTTCCACTTCTTCAGCCACATGGATATTATGAGCCTTATCCTGTTTTATATGATAATTGGTTAGTATGTCCTCTATATCCTCTATGGTTTGTTTGTCTATGTCTCCACTGTCTTCTGGTAGCTGTGGTGCGCTGAAACATTTCATCATTATCATTCATATACAGGGTGTTTGGCCGAAAGTGTTTTGGGGGGTTGGGGGGTATAATAATAAATAAAAATAAATATCCACTGACATTCACACAGCGCCATCTAGCCCCAAGTTAAGCGTGAAGCCTGATTAGGTACTAAACAACGGATAAACATACGTATATACATTTTTTTTGTAAATACATATATATTATACATAGATAACACCCAGACCATTACAACAGACATGTTCATGCACACAAATGTTTGTACTGCCCGGGATGAACCCGGAACCCATGGTGTTGCAGTCGAAATACATCAGGTATACAGAAAATTCTAGCAGAAAAAATGCGATGGTCAGGGACAAAATAGGACTTGATCCCTGTTTTCAAAAGAATATGTTAAAATTATTTGAAATATTTGCACGTTGCAGTCAGAGTTTATGAACGAAAACAGCCTTTTTTTTCTGGTACCAAGGCTTTATTCGTCCCTGAGCATTTTATTTCTGCTACAATTTTCTACCAGTTTCAGCCTCATGGGGTCTTACGCTACTTTTCCCCAAAATTTACACAGATTTCAGAGTTTGAAAGGTCTTAGTTTTTTTTACTATATGAATAAAATAACCTTTTATCTAGAATAAGAATACATTACAGAATACAAGGACAAGTCATATTGCGGTATTGCAACAAAAAAAATGCACGCCTGCGAAGAAATTCAAAGGTTGTGCGTGAAGTCGTCCAATCCGCACTGGGCCCGCGTGGACGACTAAGGCTTAATCACCCTATAGGGGTAGGCTCGTGCCCCTCGGTGGGGACGTTTAATGAGCTGATGATGATGATGATGAAGAACAAAAAAAATAATTTTTTTATTTATTAGGACAACCAACAAGATAAACACTGGTACAAGCAGCAATAAATTAGAGACAAACTTAAAGCTAAGTGCCACCTTGCTTATAGGTTGCCACGGCATGCAATGTGGACTGTAGTGTTATGACGATTTAAAAGCATGAATTAGGGTTATCATCATCATCATCAGCTCTTTAATGTTAACGTCCCCACCGAGAGGCAAGAGCCTACCCGTATAGGGTGATTAGGCCTTAGTCGTCCACACGGGCCTACCGGGGAAAAGTAGCTTAAGACGATTTTTTGCCTTACATTATTAAAATCGGTATTTCTTACTCACCTATCTTTTGATTTATCTTTTCCATTCTCTACTACATTTGCATCGACTTCCTTTCCTTTATCGCTTCCAACTTCTATCCTATCTACAACTCTGTTCTCTTCTTCGTCTTTCTTTTCTTCTGCTATATCTTTTCCATTGTCTATTAACTTATCTTTACCTTTACTAACTGGAATTTCACCTTTTTTAACTAACGCAATCTTCTCCAAATATTCCTCTTTATCTTTGCAATTATTATTTATATTAGAATCATCAATACTGGCATTTTCATTTGGCAACAGCGGAGGTTCTGTGTCGTTTGATTTTTCTCTAGAGGCTCTTTTGAAGGCGAGGATTCCTTCGCTTTTTTCTATAAAAAAAAGTTTAGGAATATCACGTTCGTGCAATTAATTAAAAAAAATTAAATTATATAACACATGGTAAAGAATAAAGATCCATTAATAGTAATTAAGAAATATTTCTTAAACTTATGTCAGATGTAACTGCAAATTATATCCTAAAGAGTGTATGCGTGTGTGTGAGTGATTGAGTGTGTGTGTGTGTGTGTGTTATATGTGTGAGTATGAGCGTATGTGCGTGCGTTAATTTGTTTGTGCGTTGTGTAGATTACCACTGTGAACATTTAAAAAAAGGTATTCACCTCAAACACACTCGGGACCGCTCCCGCTTTGAGTTTCTTCCTTCCCCTGGCCGTTTCACACTCAGTGTCTAGGAAGTGCCGGCTGCATACCATCGAGTTGACCTTCGGCTTCACCCGAGAACCTAAAGCCACCTCCCATTGTTTTCTGAGCTGCTTCTTTGTTGGAAACCTGAAAAAATAATTTGGTTATCTATTTCACATATATAAAATTAAATAAACGGTACAAATGTACAATTCTTGTCTGTCTGTGTGTTTGTTCCGGGTTATCTCGGAAATAAGGATGAATTTGGACGGGACTTCTTTTGGCAGGTAACTGATCATCATCAGCTCATTAAACGTCCCCACCGAGGGGCACGAGCCTACCCGTATAGGGAGATCAGGTCTTAGTCGTCCACGCGGGCCCAGTGCGGGTTGGACGACTTCACACAGCCTTCGAATCTCTTCGCAGGCGTGCATAAAGGTTTCCTCACGATGTTTTCCTTCACCGTAAGAGCGTCGGATAACGTACATATATTTTCAAAAATTCGAAAACACATTGGTACGTGTCGGGATTTGAACCTCAGCCCTCCCGGTAGGAAGGCGACAGTCCAAACCACTGAGCCACCGACGCTCTTAGGTAACTGATGTAATAAGGAAAACATAGGCTTTTCTTATTTTAGACCATTATTTATGAAAATAAAGCAATGTTTTTTCAAGAAACATCCCCACCTTAGGACACGAGCCTCCCCATGGCGGGTGTATAGGCGTTAGTCGTCCAAGCGGGCCCAGTCATTATCTATACTAATATATAAAGCTGAAGAGTTTGTTTGTTTGTTTGAACGCGCTAATCTCAGGAACTACTGGTTCGATTTGAATAATTCTTTCAGTGTTAGATAGCTTATTTATCGAGGAAGGCTACGAGTAATAGAAGCGGAGCAGCAATGAAAAATGTTTCAAAATCGGGGGTATTTTTTCATACTTGGAGCTTCCGCTGCGTACGCTGCGTAAACGGTTAAAGTTACACAAGTCATGTATGAGAGTATTGTTCTCCTTTTAAATGTCTACAAAAAAGTCCGCGACAGCATGTCTATCTTTTAAGGTAAGCTCACTATAACATATTTTTTGCTAATAAAAAATTCTGAAATTGACCCCGAAACCTTTAAAGTTGGAGGGAGGGGAAATCCTATGTATAGTGATAAATGAAAGTACCGTGTTATCCCGAATTTAATGCGAGCGAAGCCGCGGGCAAAAGCTAGTATAAAATAAAATAGACTTTATTGCTGAAATTGACAAAACAATTAACATAATATACTTACTTGTATATAATATACATCGACAACCTCAACTTATATCGCGACAAAGCCTCTTTTTCAACAAATAAAAAAAAAATCACTATTATCTCACCTAAAATATGTGATGTCTTTTGTAGATGCAACGACGCAGCCTTCCACACAGCATTTCGCCATGGTCGACGTTGGCTACTGAAACAACAAATATCATAAATAACGGTTAAAATAAGAAGCTCGATGCCCGATTGCGTAATATAATTTATTTTAAACCCTTACCACTATATATAAAATTTTAATAATCATTCTTACTGGCTAAATAACTCCTACCAATCACACAATCTAAATTATAGCCAATCTTAAGAATGTAACTTCATTAGGATCGGCTAAGTATTTGCAAACATTATATATCGAATTATAGCCCGCCGGATCAGCAAGTTTAAATGGCAGTGGGCTGGTCACGTATGTCGTAGAACCGATGGCCGTTGGAGCAGACGAGTCTTGGCAAGCGTAGCGTAGGACGCCCTCCGGCCCGATGGACCGACGACTTGCGAAAGGTCGCTGGTGGAAGCTGGATGAGAAAGGCGGAGGACCGGGATGTCTGGCGCAAAATGGGGGAGACCTATGTCCAGCAGTGGACTGCAATAGGTTGAAGATATATCGAATAGACATGCGTACATTTAAACGAATAACAAAGTTGTGACGTAGGCGGTAATACCGTGGGACAACCTAGGACGCCGTGTGAGACGGAGCGCTCGCACCTCTCAGCCGAGGTTATAAATATAAGTCACGCGGCGACCGCGCTCTCGACAGACCTGCGAGTGATCATCTCGAATGATGTTTGCCATTTCCCATAACCTAATTGCAATGATATTCTGTATATGTAAAGGTAGATACGCCATCCGTGCCTCAAAAACGAACCGCCAAAGAATATACAGTTTGTACTCTTTTGTTTAGGTAAATGTACTGTGTGTGTGCTGTCACTGCATTCGGAACACTTTTTTCGATTGTTTTGTGAGCATATCACGTATCCATACTTTTTACATCGTTGCCCAATTGGGCCATGTTACAATGCAATCAAACAAGCCCCCCAACTAATCATTGGGGCTCCAGATTTGATACATGCTATGCCCCTGCAAAATATTATATCATCATTAGCCTATAGCTTTGAACATAATCTATTGATATGTATTTCCAAAGTTTTCAATTTTAATAGCATTAATTTTTTATATATATTATTTTAAGGACTGTTATAATTTGAATTGCACCAAATAAATATTTTTTACTTTCTATTAATACAAAAATACAATTGATATTACCCTTGACTCGCAGAGCTGCAAAACAGTATCTAATTAAGATTACGAATTTGAGGATGCCAAAATGTGTCTCTGGTTCAGTGAAAAAAGAAAGCCAGAAGAGAAAAATTAATAAGTGTGTGGTCAGGACGCTCACCTGATGGTAAGTGATACGCTTGACCATGACAGAGCGGCATTGAAGGAGACCAACAACTGAAAGACAGTTATTATTATCCATCAATGCCGCACTGCGCCCGACACCAGAGACAAGAGATGTTAGGTCTCTCATACCCAGAAACTTTCAAAGTCAAAGTCAAAAACATTTATTTCAAATTAGGCTTACAAAAAGCACTTATGAACGTCAAAAAATATACAAAAATATAATAAAAAACGATTAAAATACTAAACTAAAAATATGAGTTTTGATGCTTTGAAAAAAAAGCGCTTCAGTGCTTTGGCCTGTTGAGAAAGAAAGTAGCCTTTACTAGCTACAGTGCCCTCATTCCAAAACACAACAGTGCATAACACTGGTATTTCACTGGACAATATCTGACACTGTGGTGGTACCTACCTACTCAACTCAGTATGAAGTCTACCAGCTAGCATCATTTATCTTTATCAATGTCACATAATAAAATTAATATTGAAATATAATTATTTTTACTAAAAACAAACATAGTGTAGAATGCTAATTCCCATCCCAATCAATCCAGATAATCAGCTAAGCCATATAATAAATAAAAAATAAGGAAAACTAACTGTTATGCATTAAGTCACTTACCATACAGATTTATATGAGTTGAGGCTGAAATTATCAGAAAAATACTAGATAAAAACTTGACGGCAGGATAAGTAAAATCTTGGTCCCAAACAAACCTGTTCTTATTTATAACTTTTGATTGTAACATGTGAATTGTTTAGATTTCTAGGAAAACATCCCATTGGAAACAGGTTGCAGACTCTTTAAAGTACCCAGAATTAGAAAGGAGTCCTCAGCACAAAAGTAGTACCAACCAAGAAATTGGAAACAGTGTTATAGATAAGAAGGGAATCAAGGGCCATAGCAGCTATATATAAGTGTCAGCACATATTTCCCACAGCATTGTTGAATGGGTAAAGCCTCGCAAGCCTATGCCTAAATTAAGACACATGGTCAAACTTGTGCAAGCCAAAAAAAAACAAATGCAGCGGCGTGCACTCCATATATGCAAATAAACAGTGCATACCCTGTGTGTCCAGACCGCTTGGAAAATCACCAACATATTCAATAATTTTCACTTGTTTGGCCATTTTCCTCTACAGACTTGTAACCCTAAGTGATCTGCTGACATAACAGCACTCAACTTGACATAAATGTAAATAAAATTATTGTGTTTGCGATTATTGTCACTGCAAAGCAAAGTGTGCATAGGGTAACGGCACTAGTAGTTGGCCCCGCACCAGTACTCAGCCTTTTCCCATTTAAAACCAATAGAAATAGCGCTCTAATAGAAACTAACCAATCAAATTATTTTTAATTGATTCTGTGACTTCTCATTGGTCGATTCAATTCCAATCATATTAGCTAAGTGGCTGCAAAACGATAGTCTAAGGTTTTAATCATAATATCAGTGCACGCCACTGACCTAATGCAGTAGTATTGTAAACACTGAAGCTTATTTAATATATCAATAAGAGACATAAGAATCTCAATAAATGAGATAAATAAGGCAAACATCATTATAATTGAGGAGACATAAACAAAATACGACACTAATTTTTTTTTTATAAATTCTAATAGGTAAAGAATATAGTTGAAGCATGTAATAATATTTATATTATAGTGAAAAATATGAAACTTATTTTTTATTCGTTTTTAGCCATCACTCACTAAGACCATAAACATGATTATTATGTATACAATACCATTTAAATAAATATAATAAGCTAACAATATAATCGTGATAGTGCCATAAAACAAAAAATAATGCCAAATACATATACCTAATAAAGTTTAGACTTTAGAATATATATTTTTTTAATAAATATTGTATTCATAATTAATTTCGCTCATAAATTTAAACTCGTTTGGCGTCCTTATTCTGATGTGTCACTAATAAGAAATACGTAAAAACTATTTGAACTCTATTCCCATAGAAATAGAATACATTTTGGAATAGCATTTTGTAATAGCCGCGATGTAATTTCGGCACATATCCTCAGAATACGCACGCGAATAGATAGTTTAATAGACCCAAAATCAATTGGTGAACATATCAAACCAGCCAATGTTAGGTTTATATTTGTTTTCATACAGTTTAAAAGAGTTTTTTCGCGCGAAACCTTAGAAAACAAGGTTAGAACTTACGACACAAAATGCTACACTTACCAGCCGTTTTCACTTAAACCTAGCCTAGAATAGTTGTAAAAACAACGTATTTATTATCTACATTGTGTATTATGCACGTGCTTACAAATTTTGGTAATATTTATCAAATTACATAGCAAAATATTGCACGGGTAAAAATATTTACTTCCCTATTTTTTTATGTTTGACAGCAGGTAGTGTTGTAAGGTGTTGATGCTAAAGCATTTCAATCGATCGATTTGTTTGTAAGAATAGATTTGAATGCTCGAAATAAACAACAAGAATTATTATTATTATGTTTTCGAAATCCTTAGATTCACGGGCCAAATAGTGGCCCGGTCCTTTGGAAGGCATGTGTGGGGCCGAAGCCAACAGCACAGAGGCCCTTTTTCGAATTTTTAATCTTTGTATGTGTTACACATGGCGGATGCCATCACAGAATGCACAATATGATACAACCCATGATGACCCCCGCCAGGTGTAAAAACTATTACAAATATGTATATGAAAACTACGATACCGGGCTATGGAATTGGGTTTTGGTGGACTGGACAGCTGGTTATGGGAGAGACTACGGACGCAAACTGCCATTAAACTAGTCTCAAATTTAAAAAGAGACAGGCGGTGACTTGCCGCCTCTGCATGGGCCTCCTAATGGTCGCCTGCAGTGGGGCGACAGGGGGCAACATGGGCGCTCGCGGCTAGAGGTGTAGAGAGCTGTACACCGCTTTCTGCGCAGACAAACTGCACCAACTCGCGACTTACGCATCTTTCACTTCCACCCCTCGAGCATGTAGCTCTTGCAACCCCACTCTGGACAGCCAATGAAGGCAAGCCAGAGGTGAGAGTCCTGACCTTGGGTGGCTACTCTGGAGGGCCAGAGACGGTCAGTGTGCACTCTCGGGGGCCGTCGGGTCCGTGGTGTCGCTACGCACCAACAGCTCGCCACAAGCTGCCCGCGGTGACTGACTGCACTGGTGAAAATCACCAGCGGGCGATAGTTATTATTATCATTTATTATTACTTACTTAATGTAATAGAAGTATTTTGTTCATGAATCGAGTGGATCATTGATTCATAATTATTAATAGTGGCCTTTATCACCTAGTATTTTATCTTATACTTAATAACTAAATTACAGATATAGCCTCGGAGACTAGTTTCTCCGAGGATATAGCCCACTTTCTAGTAGCTTCAAACAACGATGGAGGCTGCGATCGATGCGCTAATGGATTATTGTGGTACCTTAATAGTAAAATTTGTCGTGCCGTGCCGTGTGGGGACGGCAGAATAGAATACATGCGTCCCCAGCCCTACTCCTCCCGAAGGTGTCGTAAAAGCCGACTAAGGGATCTTATACTTAGGGCAGCAGCGTCATCCTGCGTACTGGTTCATACTGCGGTCACCAACCCACTGCCCAGCGTGGTGACTACTCGAATTTACCCCTCATGTCCAGCGCCAACCAGAAAAGTAGAGGACCGGGATATCTGGCACAAAATGGGGGAGATCTATGTCCAGCAGTGGACTGCGATAGGTTGAAGAGAGAGTTAAATTTTGCAATCATTCATTCATTTTTATGTAGATTTTAGTAACACTACTATACAATTCATAACACAATTACCATTTTTAACCATTGACATTAGTCAATTGTCGTAAAAGCCCAGTTCTAGTACAAATTCAAATATAAAACCCTAATTGTGTGGTTTTAAATAAATAAATATCCACTAATATTCACACAGCGCCATCTAGCCCCAAGTTAAGCGTGAAGCCTGTATTATGGGCACTAAACAACGGATAAACATACTTAAATATTTGTATTTAGTAAATACATACATTTTAAACACCCAGATCAATACAAACAGAGATGTTCATGCACTCAAATGTTTGTACTGCTTGGGGATCGAACCCGGAACCTTTGGTATGATGGCCGATGTCTCAATGATTATATCAGACGTCGACTACAGGTTGAAAAGGGAAATCAGGGATACGTCGGTAATGGTATAAATTGAATTTCATAAAAAAAATTAATTTATTCACATTCATTAATCATTAACAAGTAATTATTACATTATAAATCATTGATAAACTTCAACTGATATAACTTATTAACAAAATATTACAATTTGACAATGATTATATGGATTTATTAGATCCATTAGTCTTACTCATAGATAAAAAATAGTTACTTTGTTGTTCAAAGCCATTATAATAATTTGTTGTATAATGAATTATTTCTTCAAAGCAAAGTATATATATATATATATATTATAATATATTATATACTATATATAATATATAATATAATTATATACTATAATATTATATATATATATATATATATAAATAATAATAATAATTCATTTATTTCATTCAACATGGACCAATAATCAAATTACAATAAAAAATAAAAACAACAAAATGAATTAAAATTTTCCTTTTTAATATAATAATAATAAATGAATACGACAATTAAATAATATTAAAATTTAGTTAAAATCAAAATAATAAAACAATCAAATAATAATTAATACCTACGCANCAATATACTTACTTGTATAATATACATCGACACCTCAACTTATATCGCGACAAAGGCCTCTTTTTCAACAAAAAAAAAAAATCACTATTATCTCACCTAAAATATGTGATGTTTTTGTAGATGCAACGACGCAGCCTTCCACACAGCATTTCGCCATGGTCACGTTGGCTACTGAACAACAAATATCATAAATAACGGTTAAAATAAGAAGCTCGATGCCCGATTGCGTAATATAATTTATTTAAACCCTTACCACTATATATAAATTTTAATAATCATTCTTACTGGCTAAATAACTCCTACCAATCACACAATCTAAATTATAGCCAATCTTAATAATGTAACTTCATTAGGATTGGCTAAGTATTTACAAATATTATATATCGAATTATAGCCCGCCGGATCAGCAAGTTGAAGTGGCAGTGGGCTGGTCACGTATGTCGCCCATTTGGTGTTGCGGTTGAGAGGTCGGCCGCAATATCAAGGGTTCCGGGTTCGATCCCCGGGCAGTACAAAACATTTGTGGCATGAACATGTCTGTTTGTAATGGTCTGGGTATTTTCTATGCATAATATGTATGTATTTACAAAAAAAGTATATATGTATGATTATCCGTTGTCTAGTACCCATAATACAGGCTTAACGCTTAACTTGGGGCTGGATGGCGCTGTGTGAATGTCAGTGGATATTTATTTATTTATTTATTAATGTCGCAGAACCGATGGCCGTTGGAGCAGACGAGTTCTGGAGTGGAGACCGCGTCTTGGCAAGCGTAGCGTAGGACGCCCTCCGGCCCGATGGACCGACGACTTGCGAAAGGTCGCTGGTGGAAGCTGGATGAGAAAGGCGGAGGACCGGGATGTCTGGCGCAAAACGGGGGAGACCTATGTCCAGCAGTGGACTGCAATAGGTTGAAGATATATCGAATAGACATGCGTACATTTAAACCAATAACAAAGTTGTGACGTAGGCGGTAATACCGTGGGACAACCTAGGACGCCGTGTGAGACGGAGCGCTCGGACCTCTCAGCCGAGGTTATAAATATAAGTCACGCGGCGACCGCGCTCTCGACAGACCTGATCGTCTCAAATGATGTTTGCCATTTCCCATAACCTAATTGCAATGATATTCTGTATATGTAAAGGTAGATACGCCATCCGTGCCTCAAAAACGAACCGCCAAAGAGAATACAGTTTGTACTCTTTTGTTTAGGTAAATGTACTGTGTGTGTGCTGTCACTGCATTCGGAACACTTTTTTCGATTGTTTTGTGAGCATATCACGTATCCATACTTTTTACATCGTTGCCCAATTGGGCCATGTTACAATGCAATCAAACAAGCCCCCCAACTAATCATTGGGGCTCCAGATTTGATACATGCTATGCCCCTGCAAAATATTATATCATCATTAGCCTATAGCTTTGAACATAATCTATTGATATGTATTTCCAAAGTTTTCAATTTTAATAGCATTAATTTTTTATATATTATTTTAAGGACTGTTATAATTTGAATTGCACCAAATAAATATTTTTTACTTTCTATTAATACAAAAATACAATTGATATTACCCTTGACTCGCAGAGCTGCAAAACAGTATCTAATTAAGATTACGAATTTGAGGATGCCAAAATGTGTCTCTGGTTCAGTGAAAAAAGAAAGCCAGAAGAGAAAAAATTAATAAGTGTGTGGTCAGGACGCTCACCTGATGGTAAGTGATACGCTTGACCATGACAGAGCGGCATTGAAGGAGACCAACAACTGAAAGACAGTTATTATTATCCATCAATGCCGCACTGCGCCCGACACCAGAGACAAGAGATGTTAGGTCTCTCATACCCAGAAACTTTCAAAGTCAAAGTCAAAAACATTTATTTCAAATTAGGCTTACAAAAAGCACTTATGAACGTCAAAAAATATACAAAAATATAATAAAAAACGATTAAAATACTAAACTAAAAATATGAGTTTTGATGCTTTGAAAAAAAAGCGCTTCAGTGCTTTGGCCTGTTGAGAAAGAAAGTAGCCTTTACTAGCTACAGTGCCCTCATCCCAAAACACAACAGTGCATAACACTGGTATTTCACTGGACAATATCTGACACTGTGGTGGTACCTACCTACTCAACTCAGTATGAAGTCTACCAGCTAGCATCATTTATCTTTATCAATGTCACATAATAAAATTAATATTGAAATATAATTATTTTTACTAAAAACAAACATGTGTAGAATGCTAATTCCCATCCCAATCAATCCAGATAATCAGCTAAGCATATAATAAATAAAAAATAAGGAAAACTAACTGTTACATTAAGTCGCTTACCATACAGATTTATATGAGTTGAGGCTGAAATTATCAGAAAAATACTAGATAAAAACTTGACGGCAGGATAAGTAAAATCTTGGTCCCAAACAAACCTGTTCTTATTTATAACTTTTGATTGTAACATGTGAATTGTTTAGATTTCTAGGAAAACATCCCATTGGAAACAGGTTGCAGACTCTTTAAAGTACCAGAATTAGAAAGGAGTCCTCAGCACAAAAGTAGTACCAACCAAGAAATTGGAAACAGTGTTATAGATAAGAAGGGAATCAAGGCCATAGCAGCTATATATAAGTGTCAGCACATATTCCCACAGCATTGTTGAAGGGTAAAGCCTCGCAAGCCTATGCCTAAATTAAACACATGGTCAAACTTGTGCAAGCCAAAAAAAAACAAATGCAGCGGCGTGCACTCCATATATGCAAATAAACAGTGCATACCCTGTGTGTCCAGACCGCTTGGAAAATCACCAACATATTCAATAATTTTCACTTGTTTGGCCATTTTCCTCTACAGACTTGTAACCCTAAACGATCTGCTGACATAACAGCACTCAACTTGACATAAATGTAAATAAAATTATTGTGTTTGTGATTAGTGTTCACTGCAAAGCAAAAGTGTGCATAGGAACGGCAACTAGTAGTCGGCCCTACGCACCAGTACTCAGCCTTTTCCTATTTAAAACCAATAGAAATAGCGCTCTAATAGAAACTAACCAATCAAATTATTTTTAATTGATTCTGTGACTTCTCATTGGTCGATTCAATTCCAATCATATTAGCTAAGTGGCTGCAAAACATAGTCTAAGGTTTTTAATCATATATCAGTGCATGCCACTGACCTAATGCAGTAGTATTGTAAACACTGAAGCTTATTTAATATATCAATAAGAGACATAAGAATCTCAATAAATGAGATAATAAGGGCAAACATCATTAAGATTGGGAGACATAAACAAAATACGATACTATACATTTTTTAAATTCTAATAGGTAAAGATATAGTGAAGCATGTAATGTAATAATTTATATTATAGTGAAAAAATATGAAACTTATTTTTATATAGTTTTTAGCCATCACTCACTAAGACCAAAACATGATTATTATGTATCAATACCATTTAAATAAATATAATAAGCTAACAATATAATCGTGATAGTGCCATAAAACAAAAAATAATGCCAAATACATATACCTAATAAAGTTTAGACTTAGAATATATATATTTTTTAATAAATATTGTATTCATAATTAATTTCGCTCATAAATTTAAACTCGTTTTGGCGTCCTTATTCTGAGTGTTCTAATAAGAAATACGTAAAACTATTTGAACTCTATTCCATAGAAATAGAATACATTTGGAATAGCATTTTGTAATAGCCGCGATGTAATTTCGGCACATATCTCAGAATAACGCACGCGAATAGATAGTTAATAGACCCAAAATCAATTGGTGAACATATCAAACCAGCCAATGTTAGGTTTATATTTGTTTTCATACAGTTTAAAAGAGTTTTTTCGCGCGAACTTAGAAAACAAGGTTAGAACTTACGACACAAAATGCTACACTTACCAGCCGTTTCACTTTAAACCTAGCCTAGAATAGTTGTAAAACAACGTATTTATTATCTACATTGTTATTATGCACGTGCTTACAAATTTTGGTATATTTATCAAATTACATAGCAAAATATTGCACGGGTAAAAATATTTACTTCCCTATTTTTTTATGTTTGACAGCAGGTAGTGCTGTAAGGTGTTGATGCTAAAGCATTTCAATCGATCGATTTGTTTGTAAGAATAGATTTGAATGCTCGAAATAAACAACAGAATTATATTATGTTTTCTAATCCTTAGATTCACGGGCAAATAGTGGCCCGGTCCTTTGGAAGGCATGTGTGGGCCGAAGCCAACAGCACAGAGGCCTTTTCGAATTTTAATCTTTGTATGTGTTACACATGGCGAATGCATCACAGAATGCACAATATGATACAACCCATGCATGACCCCAGGTGTAAAAACTATTACAAATATTTATATGAAAACTACGATACCGGGCTATGGAATTGGGTTTTGGTGGACTGGACAGCTGGTTATGGAGAGACTACGGACGCAAACTGCCCTTAAAACTAGTCTCAAATTTAAAAAGAGACAGGCGGTGACTTACCGCCTCTGCATGGGCTCCTAATGGTCGCCTGCAGGGGCGACAGGGGGCAACATGGGCGCTCGCGGCTAGAGGTGTAGAGAGCTGTACACCGCTTTCTGCGCAGACAAACTGCACCAACTCGCGACTTACGCATCTTTCACTTCCACCTCGAGCATGTAGCTCTGCAACCCCACTCTGGACAGCCAATGAAGCAAGCCCAGAGGTAGAGGTCCTGACCGGGTGGCTACTCTGGAGGACCAGAGACGGTCAGTGTGCACTCTCGGGGGCCGTCGGGTCCGTGGTGTCGCTACGCACCAACAGCTCGCCTACAAGCTGCCCGCGGTGACTGACTGCACTGGTGAAAATCACCAGCGGCGATGGTTATTATTAACTTACTTAATGTAATAGAAGTATTTTGTTCATGAATCGAGTGATCATTTATTCATAATTATTAATAGTGGCCTTTATCACCTAGTATTTTATCTTATACTTAATAACTAAATTACAGATATAGCCTCGGAGACTAGTTTCTCCGAGGATATAGCCACTTTCTAGTAGCTTCAAACAACGATGGAGGCTGCGATCGATGCGCTAATGGATTATTGTGGTACCTTAATAGTAAAATTTGTCGTGCCAGGGACGGCAGAATAGAATACATGCGTCCCCAGCCCTACTCCTCCCGAAGGTGTCGTAAAAGCCGACTAAGGGATCTTATACTTAGGGCAGCAGCGTCATCCTGCGCACCGGTTCATACGCGGTCAACAGCCCAGCGTGTGGTGACTACTCGAATTTACCCCTCATGTCCAGCGCCAACCAGAAAAGTAGAGGACCGGGATATCTGGCACAAAATGGGGGAGATCTATGTCCAGCAGTGGACTGCGATAGGTTGAAGAGAGAGAGAGAGAGAGTTAAATTTTGCAATCATTCATTAATTTTTATGTAGATTTTAGTAACAATACTATACAATTCATAACACAATTACCATTTTTAACCATTGACATTAGTCAATTGTAAAGTGTCGTAAATGCCCAGTTCTAGTACAAATTCAAAAATAAAACCCTAATGGTGTGGTTTTAAATAAATAAATATCCACTAATATTCACACAGCGCCATCTAGCCCCAAGTTAAGCGTGAAGCCTGTATTATGGGTACTAAACAACAGATAAACATACTTAAATATTTGTATTTAGTAAATACATACATTTTAAACACTAATACAAACAGGCATGTTCATGCACTCAAATGTTTGTACTGCTTGGGGATCGAACCCGGAACCTTTGGTATGATGGCCGATGTCTCAATGATTATATCAGACGTCGACTACAGGTTGAAAAGGGAAATCAGGGATACGTCGGTAATGGTATAAATTGAATTTCATAAAAAAAATTAATTTATTCGCATTCATTAATCATTAACAAGTAATTATTACATTATAAATCATTGATAAACTTCAACTGACATAACTAATTAACAAAATATTACAATTTGACAATGATTATATGGATTTATTAGGTCCATTAGTCTTACTCATAGATAAAAAATAGTTACTTTGTTGTTCAAAGCCATTATAATAATTTGTTGTATAATGAATTATTTCTTCAAAGCAAAGTATAATATCTTATAACTATTTTTTTATTTATGTACACACAAACATGACAAAAACAATACAATATATACATGTATTAACTATATATAAATAATAATAATAATTCATTTATTTCATTCAACATGGACCAATAATCAAATTACAATAAAAAATAAAAACAATACCACTAATATGAAGTTAAGATTACAAAATGGATTAAAATTTTCCTTTTTAATATAATAATAAATTACATGAATAAGACAATTAAATAATATTAAAATTTAGTTAAAATCAGAATAATAAAACAATCAAAATAATAAGTAATACTTAAAACAAAATAAAACAAAAAATTAAAAGTAAATCTAAAATAATATTTTATACGCCGGTAAATGTATCATATTACAATGATACATGTACCGGCAGTCAAAACGCACAGAAAACATTCGCAATATGCTGATAGGGCTGGCGCGTACCCTGCGCACCAGGGAGGTGCACCGCTTGCGCATGGTTGCATGAAAACAGTCCACACGTGCTTCCGCAAACATCCCCGATGCGCTACAAAATCGAGGCAGTCCCAACAGCACCCTAAACGCGTTATCATACTGGACGCGTAGTGCGCTGTACTGCCCCTGCGTACAGCCCACCCACAGACTGCTCGTGTAAAAGGACGCACAAAATGCCCTGAACAGTGTAATTTTTACATCACTTGAACAGCGAACAAACCTGCGGGCTATCATATTCGCACGAACAGACCACGCCGTACGCTCCCTCTCTACGTCTGTTTTTTTTTTCGAACTGACTACTGCTGTTGGCCGCAGATGGCCTTTACAGCTTCACCGGGCAAGTGGCGAGCGCAGATGGCTCTCAGCCTTAAAATTTACACAACGAGCCTAAGGGCGTCCCCGAACGGGACTCGAACCTCGGCTTAGGGCGTTGCGGGGGGAGCTTGGTAGCCTAACATATGTTTGGGGAGAAAAGCGGCCCGGCACATGCCGGTTACGCGAATAGGGACTGTGCGAACCTACAGGGACACGCGACGATGGCCCCCGCCGGCGGGGACGGAATCTCGGTTGTCGGTTTGTGGAAGGCTCTACGTTTGCATTGTCCTTCTAGTCCGTGGTTAAAATGTGACCAAGGTATTTAAATTGCTCCACTCGCAGTCATTAAAAATTTTTCATTACAAAAAGAAATATCTTATTACTATATTCTATTGTCATTTATTTTTATGAAATAAGCTCAAGGAAGTTTTAGAAACAACGTTAGGAAGTAATTTCCACTTTGGTTACGCTGCTAAGCGTGCTATACACTACTCGCGAAGTTGAAGGTTACATGAATACGTCGTCCAACCCGCACTGGACCCGCGTGGACGACTAAGGCCTAAACACCTTATAGGTAGGCTCGTGCCCCTCGGTGGGGACGTTTAATGTTAATTTGCGTTTATAGTAACCATATTAATTGCGGCCTATTTGCTATGTTGCTAACCTATTTCATAAAATCGAAGACCATGAAATGGGTCAAATTAAGGCCCCGTATTCCGAAACGAGACTCAACGTTAATCTTGATTTTATTTAAATTGAGTGAGAAAAGGATGCTATTTGATGTTGCGGTCGAGACTGCAACACCATGGGTTCCCGGTTCGATCCCCGGGCAGTACAAACATTTGCGTGCATGAACATGTCTGTTTGTAATGGTCTGGGTGTTTTCTATGGGGCATTCCACGCCAAGCGGACAGTACAATTTACAAATACAATTTACTTATATTTTTTTACAATTTTTCTAGTCTCCGTGGTGCTTGTGCGTTTCACGATAGATTTCGAACATGTACGTAGAGGTTAGGATGGCGTGATTCGAAACAAATGTAACGTAACGCCATACGCGCGACGGAGCTCGCCCGAATAATGCTTTACAAAAACCACTACTTTCAATTTGAATCGAAACTAGTTATTTAGTATCATATCCCGTAGTCGGTAAACCGTAACTAGTGACGTGAAATAACGCTCACGTCTAGCTCACAATCGACATCTATTATGACACCAGAATAAAGATGCAAAAAAGATCTTAAACGTTTAAAACAATTTGGTTTTAAACCGTTTTTTAGTTTAAAACGTTTTATAAAAATTTTTGAGGTTCAATATAGGTCTAAAATTAATTTTCTATTATAATGTGACGACCCATTGTAATTCCGGGTTCAATCCCCGGGCATTACAAACATATGTGTGCATGAAAATTTCTATTCGTAATGGTCTTGGTTGTTTCTATGTATGATATGTATGACCAAAAAAATGTGAATATACAAATTCCACAGACAAACGGTTCAAAATCAGCGCCGAACTAACCCAACTGTAACATAAGATAGTACTGTTGATGGTACAAAATCGGTTTTTATTTTCCCTCTGAACTCCCTTAAAAATATATAGAAATAACCAGAACAAAACAAACAGTAATGTTCATACAAATTTCATTACTCCGCGATTATCGGAGATATTCTAGTACTTTTAAAAAAAACCTTTTCTATTTGAGAAATAATTTTATAATTGATATATTTTTCTATAAGATTACAACATATTAAATTTGTGTGCGGCCTCCGTATATGCATAGTATGGTGTAGTTGGAGTAGCGTTGCAAATGAACCGTTGCCGCTCCAGGGAATTAAAAACACGCATACATATCAAAAAAAAATCTTTGTAAACTCTAAAAATATAGTAAAACGTGTAAAATAAAAAAGTTTTCAATTCATATATTGATTTTTTAGAATAATAAACTGGTTAGCACGTGGTTACAGTTTTAATCCGTTTAGAATTTATTTAAAAGGGGTTTGAACCACAGGTGTTGGTTTAAAACGATTTATTTGCAACTCTACTCCAGAATGCTTATACCTATGGGTGAAAAGGTCATTGCCTCTTATGAATATGTTCAGAACTACGCTTCAAAGGAAGGAATTGAATAAAAAGATTGCTTCTTAAAAACATTACTATACCAGGCACGAAGAAATATCGCGCTTTTATTCCAAAGTCAGAAGGTACGAGTATACTGACTTCGAAATCTATCGTGAAATGCACAAGCAACACGGAGAATAGAAAAATTGAAAAAAATATAAGTAAATGTTATTTGATTGCAAATTAATTATTTATGACCTCAAATGTTAAATTATAAGTACTGAAGTGTAAACATTTGCCCTATTTTACATATTTATTTCGCAACCGTGATCTAGCGTGACATGAGCGGTGGAGCGCAGGCCGCACGCTCGTCGCCGGCCGACACTATATTCAATCTAGTTCCTAAACCATTCCCGTGCCCATTTCGTAATTTGGCAGACATTAAATTATCAATATTTAGACAAAATAAATTAAGTCCAAGTTTGTTAAATATCACTTAGAAAAATAATAATACTAAAAAAATATGTAAATTAATAAAAAAATAATTATCTAAAAATACACAAATAAGGCTTGTCTAATGCTCTATACACCTCAATACTAATATTGTGTCGTTATCTTTTCTTTATACTGATTAATGGCCGTCAAAGATACCATACACCGCTCATAGGTGGAAACTTCAAAATGGCGTAACTCATTAAATATACTTAATGTAATAAAAATATTTAGTATCTGGGTATGGGCATAGGTATAATTTCACCAAAAAATAACGAAATCGGAAACATTGACTTTTTTTACCTGTCCGCTTGGCGTGGAATGCCCCCTGTGTATACCTAATATGTATTTTCAAAAATATATATAAGTGTTTTATCCGTTGTTTAGTACCTACCTATAATACAGTATTCACGCTTAACTTGGGGCTAGATGGCGCTGTGGGAATGTCAGTGGATATTTATTTATCGTATAGAGCGCTATCCCCTTTTCACTATACCTAAGTGAAGATCAACGCTTGAGTCTCGTACTAGAATCATCATCATCAGCTCATTAAACGTCCCCACCGAGGGGCACGAGCCTACCCGTATAGAGTGAGTACGCCTTAGTCGACCTCGCGGGCCCAGTGCGGATTGGACGACTTCACACACAACCTTTGACCCCTTCGCAGGCGTGCGCAGGTTTCCTCAAGATGTGTCCCTTCACCGTAAGAGCGTCGGATAACGTACATATATTTTCCAAAATGCGAAAACACATTGGTACGTGTCGGGATTTGAACCTCAGCCCTCCCGGTAGGAAGGCGACAGTCCACACCATTGAGCCACCGACGTACTAGAATATAGGCCTAAAATTCCAAGATTGTCTTACATACTTAGATACAGCTGTTACAAGTGATGTATAGAAAAGACTGTTGAAACAACCTTGCGGTACTTTTGATTCTATTGCCGTAGTAATTTTGGAAACAAAATGAACACAGTGGCTTACGTTTACGACTCGTGTTAGTTACTATCCAGTGACGTCACAACGGGATCACTGGCGACATTAGTAGCAATTTTAATAGAGTAACAGCTCATTTGCTTATGTATTACGTAACTTACTAAAAATATATATTTATAAAACCATTAAACATATAAATATAATTACTTAATATATTACTTAGGTACTACTTAGATCCAATGATGTAAAAAGTATAGATTCATGATATGGTCACTAAACAATCAAAAAAAGTGTTCCGAATGCAGTGACAGCATACACACACATATTTCGAATGAGCGTACATTTACCTAAACAAAAGAGTACAAACTGTACTCTCTTCGGCGGTTCGTTTTTGAGGCACGGATGGCGTATCTACCTTTATATATACAGAATATCATTGGATTATTGTCGTTATTTTGATTAAAATCATATTAATGTAATACACATTGTAATACATAAAATAATTGTTGTAAATAAATGTAATATCCATTCATTTATTAGTCCCTCAACTGATCGCATAATCACTGTTCTAACTTTGCTTTCTTGTTGTTCGCGTACACGGTTCTCAGATGCGCTTTGGACAAATCGTGCCTCCGCACATCCCTCGGCTTTTTGAACGACATATTGCACAACTCACACTTGAATCGTCTCTCGTCCATGTGTTTGTGTATTGTATGCACTTTCAAACACTGTCTGCTCTGGAAACTGCGTTTGCACACTTCGCACTTGTACAAATTAATCTTTAAATGTAACCGCATATGTGCGATTAGGGACAATTTGTTTTTATACACTTTCTTGCAATGATCACACTCGTATCGACTCAACTTATCGTGTGTCATCTTGTGTCGCACACAATCGATATACTGCCGGAACGTTTTATTACATATATCGCATTTGAACAGTTTTTCACCGGTGTGTTTGTATGTGTGTATCTTCCTTTGGCTGGAATTGGCGAAACACGCACCGCAGTACAAACACTGGTGTCTTTTGACGCCAGTGTGCGATATCATGTGATATTTCAAGGCGGACCCATCACTGCATCGCTTGCCACACTCGCCACACTCCGCGAAGTATGTGTGCGATTTCACGTGATACTTAAAACTGGTGAGCATTTTGTACACTTTGCCGCATATTTGGCAGCTGTAGTTGCTTTCGAAGTGTGTTTCCAGGTGGGACCTGTGAAGAGTAATATAGATTTTTAGGTTGAAAATAAATATACATACACACACACATATATACATATACAGCTTGGTGGGTTACAACCCAATTTAGCCATGCCATGACTATTCCTGCAGTGGGAGTTAAAATCTGATAAAGATGATCTCTAATTGGCGAGACATTTGTCAAGAAGTGGATTGAGATATGTTGAACAGAAGATATGTAGAGCACTATATGTATTTACTAGGTGATAGACTGAATACTGAGTCGTCTAGGCACCACAGTACCAGATTAAGTCCGTGAAATAGGAGAGCTTTGCACTTGGTTTCCGAGGTACTGTAGTTAGTAAAAATACCGAGTATAAGAGACCTAACATCTGTTGTCTCGGCTGACAGACTGAGCAGTGTTGACCGATATCTACCTACTGTCATTTCTTTATTGTACACTAAAATAAATAAAAGGATACAAAAAAGAGACTACCATGGGTGGTCTTATTGCACATGGCAATTACTTGCAGGCAACTTAGGATGGAGAAATACAACGCACGGGATTAGGGGCAGACTTGTGTCTAGTAGACTGTTATTTATTTCCTTCATTGCTTCTGTCATGGTCTGGCGTACCACTCACCACCAGAGCGCATCGTCTGTCTCGTTCACTTCATCATCATCAGCTCATTAAACGTCCCCACCGAGGGGCACGAGCCTACCCGTATAGGGTGATTAGGCCTTAGTCGACGCCCAGTGCGGATTGGACGACTTCACACACAACCTTCGAATCTCTTCGCAGGCGTGCATGAAGGTTTCCTCACGATGTTTTCCTTCACCGTAAGAGCGTCGGATAACGTACATATATTTTTCGAAAGTTCGAAAATACATTGGTACATGTCGGGATTTGAACCTCAGCCCTCCCGGTAGGAAGGCGACAGTCCACACCACTGAGCCACCGACGCTCGTTCACTTATAGAACCAAAATAAAAATAGCAAACAAGTATGTTCTATGTTAGTGGTGTTGGTTTCCGCACTTAGTCCGTGCAGTGGACCATTGTGCGTGAGCCATGGCGGCCTTCTGGTCACTCCAGCCAGCCCACCTCCCTCCAAAAACAGATTAGTCTTCCCGGTCTCCTCAGGGCATCCGCAATTGTTACCGGTGAGCCGATAGTTGAAGTGGCAGTGGGCTGGTCACGTATTTCGCAGAACCGATGGCCGTTGGAGCAGACGAGTTCTGGTGTCGAGACCGCTACGCGGCAAGCGTAGCGTAGGACGCCCTCCGGCCCGATGGACCGACGACTTGCGGGCGGTCGCTGGTGAAGGCTGGATGAGGAAAGCGGAGGACCGGGATATCTGGCGCAAAATGGGGGAGACCTATGTCCAGCAGTGGACTGCGATAGGTTGAATAGAGCCGATAGTGTCCCTGCGGATCTAAGCTACGCCTGTGCACCTAAGAAGTACATGCGCCACCGTTTCCTCCTCCTCCATGCACGCTCTGCATAGAGGACTGTCCGTGATACCTAGTGTGTACAAGTGTTTTGTGTAGAATAACAAACATATACCTTATGTAATGGGGGTCAAAGTACTTTGTGCACTCGACGCATTTATAGGTCTTTCGATTCTCATGATCAATACCATGCTTCAGGAACTCGCAGTGGTCGGTGAACGCCATACGACATATCTTGCAAAGGAAGAATCTGCCTTCGTCCTTGTGAACGCTTTTGTGTTTTATCAGTTCAGCGTTAGAGTTGAAAGTGGCTTGGCACAAGGAACATGTGAACGTTCTGGACACTTTGTGTATACGAATATGGTTCAATACACCCGTTTTAGTCGTAAACGTTTTGGAGCAGTATGTACAGTCGAATGTGTCGTCATCCTCCATGTCTGTTTCAGTTTTAGCTCGTTTCATTTCTTTTCTGAAATTTAAATTTTGCAATAAATACATAAATATTAACTGACATTCACACAGCGCCATCTAGCCCCAAACTAAGCATTAAGCTTGTTATATGAGTACAGATAAACCACAGATTCCCAATACAGGAGATGGGGCAAGCCGCGTTTAAAGTGCGACAAATGTAAGCTCAACGAGCATACACTGGCTACCAGTTTACGCTCTGTAAGACGAGTCAAGACGCACGAATATTAGAAGAAATTACCGTTTTTTTCCAAAATACCATCCTGTGCAATTTTAACATGCCATCATCGCAATGAATCAGTAAATTTACTAGAATATAATAACTTTTCACAGGTAAGAACCGAAAAGAAATTGCGACACTGGACTGCCTATAAACTTGGCGGCTTGTCCAGTCTAATTGTGTATTCGATGTCTGTGAGATAAACATACTTATACATTTTTTGAATTTTAAAGCATACATATTTATTTATTTATCTTTATTAATACACGTGTTTAGAGTAAATGATATACATAATAATGCACTTAAAAAATTTCCACTGCTAAGTAAGACACAAAAATACAAAGCATGAACAAAAGTCACAGACATACATTTATTACCTTCGAACATAATATGTTCGATATTAGCAATAGGATATAAAGAAATATATACATATTTACATTGAAAACACCCAGACCAATACAAACAGAAATTTATATGCACACACATGTTTGTACTGCCCGGGGATCGAACCTGGAATCCTTGGTGTAGCCAACATCTCAACCATTGCACCACTCCAAGTATGCAAATAAGCAGTGCATACCCTTTGCGTCCTGACAACCCGGAAAATTGCCAACATATAAAAAGATTCCCACTTATTCGCCCATTGTCCTCTACCGATTCGAAACCTTAGGCGATCTGCTGTCATCAACAGCACTCAATTTGACAAAAACATTATTTGGTGTGGTTTTAGTACATGTGTGGACTGTCGCCCTCCTACCGGGAGGGCCGAGGTTCAAATCCCGCCACGTACCAATGTGTTTTCGAATTTTAGAAAGACATACTGTTTTCCGGGTGTAACTTATAATGACTTGATGAATAAAATTGTTAACTATAAATTTGAAAATACCACCACACTAATTATTTTGGTTGGTGACAGGGGTGATGTAAACAAAGGCGAAATGATAAAATATTGTAATAGTTTGTGTTTATTAAATATTAATAGGATTATTTTGTTTACATTACCTTACAGTGGTAAATTGCCACAGCAGGAAAATGATATTAGGTATAAACACATGACATTAGACACAATATCTTTTACAAATGACAGTAAAATACATTTAATTGACATAAATTAATTAATTAATTCAAATTCAATTTATATAAGTTATTCTAAGACTAAAGATAAATATTATCTGGGTAATTATTTTAAAAGACAAATAGCACTTTCGCTATCATTTTATTTTAATAACATAGCCAGTAATTTGGCTAGCTTGCCTGCTTCTATTGAGCAGAATACCTAATTATCAAAAATTTAAATTAGTCAAGACAATAGAGAACTACTCTTGCATACCTTTTAGTGTCTCTTCGACAACAGAGAAGCAAAAAAGCAATTATTTAAATTTAGTACATCAAAACATACAAGGCTTCTCTGGCAAAGAATTAGAGGTAGGTTTGTTTCTGGAACACATGAATGTGCATATTTTGTGTATAACTGAACATTGGTTAAGAAATGATAATTGTTTGATAAATATTAATAACTATGAAGTTGGTAGCTTGTTCATGAGAGGATCAGCAATTAGGGGTGGATCACTTATATTATTACATAATAGTTTAAAATATAAAGAAAGGAAAGATATTGTCCAGTACTCCATTGAACAAACTATTGAATTTTTCTGTATAGAACTTGAGAAATTTATAATTGTATGTGTATATAGACCACCATCATCTGATAATATTTTATTTGAATCTACTATGGAAGAAATGCTCAGTAAATTTAGTAATTTTTAAAAAAAGGTCATCATATGTGGTGACTTCAACATAAATATTTTAGATCAATCACTATCCTCATCGAGGTTTCTCAATTTTTTTAAGTCATATAATTTATTTAATCAATTTAATGAGCCAACTAGGCACTACTTGTCTTGATAATATTTTTTGTGAAAATATAACTTTTAAAAAATTAATAATTAATTGTTTACAATCAGATCACAGTGGTCAATTAGCACAGTTTGAACACCGTCATGACTTACAGCAAGTAATTAATATCCGTTATAGGCCAATTACTAATAACCGCATAAGTCAATTTTAAAAAATTGTTGATAATTCACTAAATCAATTTAAACCTAATGATCAAAATGTGGATAGTCTTTATGAAAATCTTTTTTATACTATTAAGAAAAAAATTGATAAAGTATTTCCTTTAAAAAATAAAAAAATATGTAATAATAATATCAGATTCAATGATTGGGCCACACCTGGCATTTTTAAAAGTAGGACTAGGTTATATGAGCTCTACGACTTGAAAGTATATACTACAGACCCTGAATTTATTTTTGTCAGGAACTATTCAAAAATATTTAGGAAAGTATGTCATATGGCTAAGTCGTTATTTTTGCGCGATAAAATCAAAGGGTCTAATAACAAAATTAAGGCAACTTGGAATGTCATTAATAAAAAAGCTGATAGGAGTAAGCCTCGTGATCATAACTTTACACTCAAAATTGATAACGCTATTGTTAATAAAGAATCTGATGTAGTAAATCTTTAAACTCTAGTTCTTCTGCTGCTAAGGCTCTCCTTACATCTAGTATTCCAGAACGTGTCCAGTCATTTAAGTTTAGTCATATTAATTCNAATAAAAAAATATGTAATAATAATATCAGATTCAATGATTGGGCCACACCTGGCATTTTTAAAAGTAGGACTAGGTTATATGAGCTCTACGACTTGAAAGTATATACTACAGACCCTGAATTTATAATTTTTGTCAGAAACTATTCAAAAATATTTAGGAAAGTTTGTCATATGGCTAAGTCGTTTTTTTGCGCGATAAAATCAAAGGGTCAAATAACAAAATTAAGGCAACGTGGAATGTCATTAATAAAGAAGCTGGTAGGAGTAAGCCTCGTGATCATAACTTTACACTCAAAATTGACAACGCTATTGTTAATAAAGAATCTGATGTAGTAAATGCGTTTGAAACGTTTTTTACCAATACTCCAACCGAAATTACTAAATCTTTAAACTCTAGTTCTTCTGCTGCTAAGGCTCTCCTTACATCTAGTATTCCAACGTGTTCAGTCATTTAAGTTTAGTCATATTAATTCTAACACAATTGTCAAGACTTTTAAGGAGTTAAATATGAAAAACACTGAAGATCTATGGGGAATATCAACAAATATAATTAAATCTATCATTGAAAGTATAGCACCCCAATTGGCATTCATATTCAATAAAAGTATAGATGAAGGCATATTTCCAAATTTAATGAAGTTTAGTAAATTAATTCCATTATATAAATCTGGGGCCAAAAGTGATCCATCCAATTATAGACCAATTTCCATTCTACCGTCGCTTAGTAAAATTTTTGAAAAAATAATATTTAATCAATTATTAAATTATCTTAATACAAATCAATATTGCATAAAAAACAGTTCGGTTTTACCAAAAATAGGAATACTACGGATGCAGGAATTGCCCTCATTAAGCACGTATATGACGCCTGGGAGAGTAAGCAAGATGCGATTGGGATTTTTTGTGATCTGTCAAAAGCATTTGACTGCGTCGATCATGAGACCTTACTTATCAAGTTAAGACATTACGGTGTATCAGATTGTTCAGTAAAATACTTAAGATCTTATTTGACGGGCAGAACTCAAAAGGTTGTTGTAAACGGTTCTAGCTCTTCTGGTGGCCCACTACGCATGGGCGTGCCTCAGGGTTCTATATTGGGTCCTTTACTGTTTCTTTTATACATAAATGACCTTCCTTCCCATTGTCATAAACTTTCTGACATAGTACTATTTGCAGATGATACATCATTGCTTTTTAACGTTAATAGAAAAAAAGAAACATTTGACGATGTAAATGGTGCTATCTCACAAGTAATGCATTGGTTTACAGTTAATAATTTATTGCTTAACACTAAAAAAACTAATTGTATAAAATTCTCATTACCTAATGTGAGGCAGGTCATCACCAGTATTAATTTGAATGACGAATGCTTAAAAATTGTTGATAGTACAGTATTTCTAGGAATTACTATAGATTCAAAACTCCAGTGGGGACCTCATATTGAAGCTTTGGCAGGTAGACTTAGCTCAGCAGCGTATGCAGTTAGGAAAATAAGGCTCTTAACCGATATTGATACAGCAAGATTGGTTTATTTTAGTTATTTTCATAGTATAATGTCATATGGTCTTCTGTTGTGGGGCTCAGCTGCTGATATTAACACTATATTTGTACTTCAAAAAAGAGCCATCCGAGCCATTTATAACCTTAGACCACGTGATTCACTTCGGGAAGTATTTAAAAAAATCGATATTTTAACAGTAGCGTCTCAATACATTTACCATAATCTAGTTTATGTCCACAAAAATCTTCATTTGTTTGAAAAAAATTGTGACGTACATAACTTTAATACTAGGAACAAAAACAAACTTGCTGTCCCAAATCTTAGACTAAGTAAAGTAGGAAAATCATTTGTTGGAAGAGGCATAACATTCTTTAATAAAATACCACAAAATCTTGCCGAATTGCCTTTTCACCAGTTTAAATTAAAGATTAAAAAAACCCTCATGAAAAAAGGTTACTATACAATAGAAGAATATTTATCGGATAAAGATGTGTGGTCTTGCACTTAGTGTTCCAGTTACAAAATCTTTGTAATAAATTATTGTAAATCTATGTGTAGGTAAATGACAAAACTGTAACCACTGATTAAAAAGATTAAAAGAGTAACTCGAGTTTCTTGCCGGCTCTTCTCGAAGATCCTACTTATTCCGAACCGGTGGTAGAGTCACAAAAAATATGATAATAATAACAATTGACGATTCAAAAGTATCTGTAACAGATTTATTTGAATAAAGATTTTTTTTTCTTTCTAAAAAAAAAAAAAAAAAAAAAAAAAAAAAAAAAAAAAAACCGTAAGACTACACATTAACTGACACAAACTCTTTTCTTTGCCTCTCGTACAAGCCGTTACAAATCCTAGTTTTCTCTGCTTTCCTTAATATACCCAATCTGTAATTGATAACCAGTATAATTCGTAAAACCTCTTGAGTATCCTAATCTTTTTATAATCTGAACTATTCTCCTCCCGTTACATCTCCGCGTGGAAAATAATAATCGACGAAATTTTATCAAACATTAAAGTAAAACTAATTTGATTTGGCTTTTTGAATACAAGATTTAGTTTGCAATATAATTAATTTTTTTTATGTACGAAGTAGAATGAAAATTTTACAATATAAATAACTTTTTTTTAACTTTACGTTCTGGCTCCCGCAATAAAGGTTATCAGAAAAACAAAAACAAAGGTGTTCTAGAAGGATTTAGTTTAGTTTTATGGTATAAATCATACTTCACAAATAAATTGACAATATATGTACATGTTGACAAATATTAAAGCTTATCTTCAATTCGTACATGAGTCATGCATTCACTCAAAAATATGAGTGAATTCGTTCTTGTTTGGCGTTTGCAACTGCTAATAAAATCAAAAAGCTTTTTCTTATCTTATAACTTAGTTTACTGTTATAAGAAATAATCCAATTTAAATAGAACAGAATGAAACATCGCCGAAATGGATTAAAAGAACTTTCTTGGGAAACGACATTACTGAGTAAAAGTCAACATCGAATAACAGACGCGCTTTTCTTTTACTATGTAAGTTATTCCTGCGAACTTTGAAACTTTCGAAATTATTTTTCTAGTCCTGCGATTTACATTATTTGCGAGTGATTTATGAAAATGTTGGATGCTACATTTTAAAATGTGTAGCAGTGGCTAGGGCGCATTACCGTTGACTGATTGGGCGCGACATATGTAGGCTGACTACCAACTACGGCAGGATTGATGAAGTGGTCACATGATAGCCGATGAATGTTGACTGCTTGGGATCAGTTGGTAGGTAAGATATAACGACGACCCATTTGGTGTTGCGGTCGGCCGCAACACCAAGGGTTCCGGGTTCGATCCCCGGGCAATACACACATTTGTGTGCATGAACATGTCGTTGTAATGGGGTGTTTTCTATGTATAATATGTTATGTATTTACAAAAAAATGTATATTTCTATGTTTATCCGTTGTTTAGTACCCATAATACAGGCTTAACGCTTTACTTGGGGCTAGATGGCGCTGTGTGAATGTCAGTAGATATTTATTTATTTATAAGGCCTTTTTTACGTATTGATTGGTTGGAGTTCGAAAACTTGCACCAAATAATAGATTTTCTATTGTTTTCTTACAATAGCATAGGATCAGTTTGATTATTAACACACTATCATCATCAGCCATTAAACGTCCCACCGAGGGCACGAGCTTACCCGTTAAGGGTGTATAGATCATAGTCGTCCACACGGGTCCGGTGCGGATTGGCGACTTCACGCACAACCTTGAATCTCTTCGTAGGCGTTCGCAGGTTTCCTCATGATGTTTTCCTTCAGCGTAAGTAAGAGTTTCGGATAACGTACATATAATTTCGAAAATTGAAAACACATTGGTACGTGGCGGGTTTTAAACCTGCTCCCTCCAGATCGGAAGTCAACAGTCCATACCATTGAGCCTCGGTGGCTCTTAACCCACCATAATTAGAACAAATAAATAGAAGATGATGAGATTCTCGACCTACTTACAAGAGTAATACCAAGAGTTTTGAACTCGAACACCGTGCTAAACATGAATGTGCGTGAACATTTATGTTTGTTTTCGTCTGGGTATTTCTACGTATGTTAACAAGTACATAAGTCTAATAATTATATTACATCTCCACTTAAATGGCTCTGTGCAAATGTCTATAGGTATTTATCTTATTTAAATAGGCACTGTCGGTCTGTTTTAATTATGTAACAGTAGGATAATGTAGGCTCTTTATTTGAAACTATGTTTACATGATGCCTACATAAATTAGGGGAGTTAATTTACAAAGTTGAACTTGCATAAGCAACGCTTCGCGCGGTCTCGGACGTTGTTACGCGACACAGTCTGCATACAGAGTAACGCTAAGTCAATTTACGGCGAGACTGCTCCCGCGGGATCTACTTGTGATCCCGACGAACGACAGTCTATTTTATCATGCATGTGCAGAATTTATTCAATACCATTTTCAACCATCATACCAAAGTTCACAATTTATTTTTGAGATGGCACGATATGACAGTCAAAATAATATTTTCATCAGTGTTCGCGAGTTCTTCACACATTAGAAAGTCACTGAAACGACGTCATAAAAAGGCCATGAGGACTCCCAGCTATCGCAGAATCCGTGGCGATAAAAAAATACAAAATTAAAATATCTTTATATATATCTAAATAAATCTTTTACAGATACTTTTGAATCGTCAACTGTTATAATTATGTTGTTATGACTCTACCACTAGTTCGGAATAAGTTTTTTTATGTTACGAACCATGACAGAGCGGACAAGAAAAAGGACTGATAAACAGTTATTATTTTCCATCAATGCCGCACTGCGCCC
>PQWD01001129.1:0-34607 GCA_019425675.1 Leucinodes orbonalis
TACTGTTTGCTTATGAAGAAGATGAAGAATCAGATCAAATATACAGTGATAAGAACGATATTGAGTTGTATTTGAGAGATGTATCTGATAAAAATATACAAAGGTATGTGTTCCAATGTTACGTTTAGTAAATAAATATCCGCTGTCATTCACACAGCACCATCTCGTCCCAAGCTTAGCGTGAATCCTGTATTATGGGTACTAAATAACGGATAAACATACTTATATATTTTTTGTAAATACATCACATAATATATATGAAAATACCCAGACCATTACAACAACATGTTCTGCACACAAATGTTTTATTGCCAGGGTCGAAACCGCGAACTCTTGGTTAGTCAGCCACGTCTCAAACGCCATCACAAATGGTGTCGCCGCGTTTGATTTGTTAAACAACTAATTTACAATTTTATATATAGATTAGATCAATACTTACTTGTATATAAAATAAATTCTATTCGTTTATAATTTGCAGCATGATTCACTACATAAAGGCGTGTTTCGAAGAGCAAACGCTGCAGTCTACAGAACTCCAGCGCAAGAGTACGGCGGTATACTCGGCGCGATGCACGCAAGCGATACCGACCCTTATAGTGTCATTGCGCAAGTGCTATATTCCCGATCAATTTGGAGGCCTGCATGTCATTGGTGTCGACGAGAACGCACTCAAAAGGTAAAAACATGGATGTTTTACTTAAGAATTTATTTGATTTGATTTAGAAATACTAGCGCCATCTGTTTATAAAGTTGCAAGATAAATACCGCCTAGCCCTGTCAAGCACACCTTATTAACGTTTAACCAGGCTCTAGTCAATAAAAGACCAAAATACTTTGAACTTTATGTCAATGTATTACAGTCGAAACTCAATAAAAAATTTAAGTGATCATTTTTTAGATTACTACACCTGATTTTAATTCAATTTCAAAATTGTACTACATATTCTTGTTGTTCTGTTGTTGTGAAGTTTAAATAATGAGTTGAATAATGTTTGCAGGTGGAACTCAATTTGTGAGACATTAAAGGAGAACTGCTTGTTTTGCTGGAGCAAATGGGTGGGCATCGTCTGGTCAGATAAAACCCACGAAGGTTTGCCACCAGGGTTCATACTGCGAACGCCATGTAGATTATTTGATGATGGTAAGATGAATTCATTGTACAACACAAACAAACACACACACGCACTCACGCACATATACACCACTCACAACACAACAAATACACACAATAACGCACTATAATACATACGACACACACACCCACCAAACACACGCACATACTTATCATTTATAATTGAAAAGCTTATTCCATAATTATCATGGTCGTTGTAGAGAAGGCTGTTAATCTGTATAACAGGTTCCTAGTGCAATTACCAGTCTCTCAATAGTTCAACTTTTGTAATAGTTAAGCTTATCTTGTACAATGCAACTGTGGAGAGACCAAATAAGATATTTTATTATTATTATTATTGTTTTGTTAAGATTTCTGAAGTTCCCATTCGATACCATCGCAACCTATAGCAGACAACTTGTAGTTAATTTCTTACATCCCGTGATCTTTCGTAAGTCGTCTTTCATCAGCCCTATGACGTCCTCCCTTAGTCTTGTTAACCCTTTGACCGCCAATGACGCCTTAAGGCGTCACACACAGTAGATCTTCTATTGTGTCTGGATTCCCGTCGTTCAATAGGTTAAGTCGCGGTCTTTATTCCAGAACTCGTATGCTTCAACGGACATCGTCTTGCATTGACCAAAACGAAATTTTTAGTGTACTTATAATTCCGGAAAATGTTTTTCAAAAATTAGTTTTATAGTTATGTATTTTTTTTATTTTATGTTATTAGCATTATAGAATATCACTAATTTATCTCTTTCAGCAATGGGACGTAATAAAAATAGAAGAGAAAGACGACGAGGGTAATTGCGATAGAGTCTACAATCAAAGTGCCAGCTGTGCCTTCGTTGAAACTCCAAGAGTACTTGTATTCGGTAAGCCGTATACTAGACGAAGTCGTGCCCCATACATTGCCAATAGAAATACATAGTATGTTCATAGACAAAGTTACGGACTTCACATTCGCACATTACAATAAAGTAATAAGAGAAAAAGAGACAGATATAAACCAGAGATGTGCTCTTCAATTGCTAATGGATGTCAGGCATTTGACGCTATTGTTAGTGCCTAGAGAGAATAAGAAATATATAGGATTTGTCACATGAAATTTGTGAGTTTTTGAGACAAAAAATAGACCCGTTCGATTATGACGTATTCTATCCGTACATACAGACTAATTTAAAGAGATCGGTGCAAAGGGTACAGGTGAGTTTTTTGGTATGAATAGTGATCCTCAAGTTTTTTAGCTCCTTACGGAAGATTAAATGAGTTAACTTAGCAAGTATACAAATTAATATTTACTTAACGTAAAAAAATTAAGAGAGTTACGGCTCGGTCATGGCTTTACTTTTCTCAAAGAATAGTATATATAGTAGTTGCTTAAGAACATAAAAATACGCTTATTTATTAAGATTGGGGGGGGGGGGGGATATATTATAAAAGGCATTTTTTATATAAATTCATCATAAATAATATTTTCTATTTACTTAATATATACGCTATTTACGTATACCAATGGTGAGAAAATATTTTTAATTATTTTTAATCCCTTTCAGACTTTATTAGGAAGCCTGATCTTCATCACGGCCAAATAACCGGTGTAATAGGGACCAAACCGATTCTATCCGGTGGTACTGGGGACAAATCGGCGGCGCTGCTCGCCTCCGGTGATTCCCATTGGTTCTCGTTGCTGCCAGTGGCGACGCCTACCAACTTGCACAAGAAACAGGATAAACCGGTAGGTTTTTTAAATCTTCCGATGGGTTTAGATTGGCCCAGTTCGCTCGGAGCAGATCGTCAGAGCAGAGCCCTCTGATGTTATTTCAGCTTTATTATAAGTTTTGGTGGAGTCATTTTATGGTTAAAGAAGGTGTGTTACTTATCACAAGATTAGTTAAATACAAAACTTAATTATCAATTAATTTTCGTCTGTTGTCGAACCCCAGAAGGCGTGTTATTATTTTCTTTTGTAAAATGAAAAATTAGTGTTCTGGACCAGCATAGATGATTATCCAAAGGATAGCACTATATTAGGAGGTCCCACGTTCTATCCTAGTGGACCATGTGACCATGAATTATCCTGTTGTTGACTTATAAATGTAACTACTAATCATTTTATTCTGGGGCCCAAATCATCTGGAGTTATTGAAAGGCTTAATTGACATAATAAAGAATAATTATATTGAATAAATGTTTATTACTTGAAATATTTCATATCTTAAATATTTATACAGATAGTGGATACGTTATTTGCAGTGTAAGCAGACGGTATGAACAGTGTTCAATTTAACAATATTGTTAATAACAAATTAGTGAAGTTAGCCAATTAATTTTAAACTTTAACGAGACAAAGCAATGTTGAAATCATTTTTGTCAAGCTTTTTATTAATTAGCATGCCCCTCAATTGCATTCTAATTACTGTTAGACTGACTCAAATATTAAAAAAAACCCTTAATAAAGATAATATGTAGTACCAAAAAACCTGATTGAACATGTTTTGTGTGTTTTCATTGCTTTTTTCACGAAAGTAAATATAATGAAGCACCTATATAATATAACCAAGCACAGTACACGCAAGGCTACTGAGCAACATAAGCCCTGACGAAAACATCTTGAGGTACGGTAGTCCAGTGATTTTACCGTTCACCCTTAGGTATTGAAAATAAGTGTCTATACTAAATGAGGAAGCTTCTGGACACCACACATAAAAAGCCGTAACACAACGCGACGTTGTTTTAAGATATGGTGTTATGGAAAGATATTAATACCAACTTGAAAGTGTAATTTCTTGTATATATTTCTTCTTTCTTTCTTTCTGTATAATATAAATTAATCTATAAATTCAATTATTATTGTGTAGATAAAAAAGAAAGTGGTGGCGGCCAGCCCGAATCGGTCTCGAGGTGACATCTCCGACCTGATGACCAGCTCGCTGCCCATCAACTTCGCCAATGCTCGCTCTGGTGCTGCTTCATTCTTCAACAGTATGACCTCCGACTGGTTCAGTGGTTCTTAACCATTTATAAAATAGAGTAAGAAAAACAGAGAATTAAAAAAATCTTCTTAATGGGGATCTTATATGGAAGCATTTATATCTAGTTATGGAGCAAAATTAAAGGTGATAAAAAATTGCCTGGTTATTGGAATACATGCCTTAACCGCTGCCAGCGGATATATCTAACACAAACTATAGATTTTTATGTCTGGAATCTGAAGGTTGAATTGATAAACAGTA
Source organism: Leucinodes orbonalis (assembly GCA_019425675.1). Taxonomy (NCBI): domain Eukaryota; kingdom Metazoa; phylum Arthropoda; class Insecta; order Lepidoptera; family Crambidae; genus Leucinodes; species Leucinodes orbonalis. The sequence goes on from PQWD01001129.1 coordinate 4,351, forward strand.
AAAACGAATAAGAATAAAATTATGTTTGATATGTGTATAAAACAGTTGCTGGGTTTGCAATATAAAAGGTACGATTGATTTTATGTAGCATTAAGATGATTTAATATTAATATAATTAATTTGTTAAAGAAATACAATTATTAAATAAATGAAAACTATATTATTTTGTTTTATTTACTCATTTTCTGCAAACTATTGACAACGAACTTCTTAGGAAAATAGGCTTTTGGGAGTGATTGATATGCATTATTTTGTAATTGAAACTTAAATATGTTATATTTTCTAAAGGAATTTTAACATTACAATATAAAAATAAAGTTTAAATAAAATATGTATTATTCATAAAAACAGTGCAAACAAGATTCAGATCTCATAGAATAATTTGTAATATCAGGTACTAATTAATTTATCTAAGCGTCCTCCTCCTTCTTAGTATCTCCGACTTTTCTGCCGAGCAGTCTGAAGTTGTCGCTGTAACCGTCATTGTAGCCCCCGAAGTAGTTGCCCGGGTTGTTCCGGTATTGACGGTCGTAACCGGGTCGGTATGGGGAGAAACCGGGTCGGTTATACCCGGGATAGCCGGATCCTGGGTAGTTGTTGCCCGGTCGGTAGTCATAACCGGGTCTGAAGTTAGGGCGGTAACCTGTGGATAATTAAATATATAATACGTTATTTTTGTTTATGTTACATGTTTTATTATACTTTTTTATTTTTCAATTAATAAAAAAAAACAAAATTAATAGTCATTTTACTCATGACCTGGGTACCTACGGTATAGTCTAACAAACCATTAAACTATAATGTACCTACAAAATATGTTCGGTTTAGTCTGAACTGATATTGTTTTTTGGTAGAAATGTATGTAAAATCATTGGCGATTAAAAAGTATAAATAATAAGTTTCTTGCTGGAGTCTTCTCATTTAATTGGCCGGTGAAGCTGTAAAGGCCATCTGGGGCCAACAGCAGTAGTCAGTTCGAAAATGGAGTCTCAGTAGAATCAACTCTCTGAGCCGTTGGTAGATACTCGTAGAAACAAGATTTAACTTTTTCTTAAATTTGAAAGTTTTAAAGTGTCTCCTAAGGCACATCCTAGCAGACACCAAATTAGATTTTTACTGAAGATTTTTCGCAGCCAACATAATTATTATATTCATAATCATGTCATTCTCGGACTCTAGATATTGACGGGAAATTTTCTAGTGAAACTACCGGGTAAAATGAGACCTAACACTGTTGTCTCGGGTGCGGCGAGCTGCGGACATTGATGGAAGAAAATAACTGTTTATAGTTTTGGTTCCATTTAGGCCGCTTTATGTTCAGGCGTATCACTTACCATCAGGTGAGCGTTCTGACCGTCCTGTTCACCTCGTAACATAATAAGTAAATATCCACTGACATTCACACAGCGCCATCTAGCCCCAAGTTAAGCGTGAATCCTCTTTTATGGAAACTAAACAGCGGATAAACATACTTATATATTTTTTTGTAAATACATACATAGAATCACCCAGACAAACAGACATGTTCATGCACACAAATGTTTGTACTGCACTGGGAACGAACCCGGAACCCTTGGTGTTGCAGCCGACTTCTCAACCGCAACACCAAATGGGTCACCAAAAATAAAAAAAGATAATATTGATTATATTAAGATTTGCTAACTACACACCTCCATAACCACCGTAACCGGGGTAACCGCCTACGTTACCGGGTCCGTAGCCCGGATATCCGCCTTGGTAACCGCCGCCGATGCCACCTGTAATGTTCGTGAAACATGTTAGTGACAATGCTGACAGTAAGTACTCTATTAGTAGGTAGATTTAAATAAGCGTCGATGGCTCAATGGTGTGGACTGTTGCCTTCGACCGGGAGAGCGCAGGTTCAAATCCCGCCACCGACCAATGTGTTTTCGAAATGATATGTACGTTATCCGACGCTGTTACGGTAAAGGAAATCATCGTGAGGAAACCTGCGAACGCCTGGGAAGTGATACAATGGTTGTGCGTGTAGTTTGCCATAATCACGGCCCCGCGTGACGATAAGGCATATTTTTGTAATTGGATATATGGTCTTACAAGCTCTCGTCAAAATAGGGGCTAAGATATCGCATCGAAGTCAATTAAAATTAAACTAACTTAAAAAATTTTAAGTCAAATTTAAAACATAACTTACCTCCATAACCAGGGTACTGTCCAGGGTACCCGCCTTGGTACCCGCCCTGGTACCCTCCATAACCTCCGTATCCCCCATTATACCCGCCGTAACCCGGATTATAACCGCCCCCGGGTCGGAACAGCCCGTAACCGGCCGAGCCATAACCACCGGCGCTCCTCCGAGTACTATCGCTTGAATCAGTACTGGTTTCTGTTATCCTTTGCGCTGAACATGCTGCTATTAAGCATGCTAGTAGTATGGTATTCTGAAATCATAAAATTTTATTACGTTCATTTCAGGTGCTCATTAACAGTAGGTATTGTAAAATTGATGTTATTCTTTAAAAATAATTCTAAGGATGAACTATTTTCTATCCGCAGGTCTTCTCAGCTGGCTAGTGAACCAGCCGGCTGAGAAGAGCTTACCGGAAATTAGACTTAATATCTGTTATCTCGGGTGACGGGAGCAGTGCGGTGTTGATGGAGAATAATAACTGTCTTTCAGTGGTGGTCGTCTTCAATGCCGCTCTGTCTTGGTCAGACGTATGACTTACCATCAGGTGAGCGTCCTGTTCACTTCATAACATAAAAAAGAGAAAATTGGGCTTTACGTAACCCACTTAATATAGTTTGGACTTTGGTAGGTGTTAACGACTACCATACTAAGATAATAGTCGAATTTAATTGTATAATGTACTAGCTTTAAAAGAAATAAATGTTTGCTTTTGTGCCAACAAACCACAATAGGTTCTATAAAATTAGAAACATTCTCGTAAAGTCATAAATATGGATTAGGTAATTATATAAATATTATTATTAATTTTATATATGGTGGGTTAGGGACCAATCTCCCCATGGCTTTGTCTGTGTCGTAGAGTGTACGTGTTGCATGTGCGAGCGAGCGATATAGGCTGATATGATGAAATAATATTAATGAGAGATGAGAGAGAGAGCGGTGATCTCCTGATGTGGATTGCGTTACTTTGAAGTAAGAGGAGAGACGGGTTACCATAATAAATAGTGTTTGCCAAAAGCAGAATGGAGTAATAAGCTCGAAATGCCTGGAATGCGATAAGGCTTAAGATTAATTATATCATAGCACCTATAGATTTATAATCGAAATAGAAATAATCTATTATAAAATCAAACTGATACATGTTATATTCGAATTTCCTTGTTGACTATCTAGTGTGATTTCAATACTACGTCATACCTATAAGAGCAACGAATAGATAACATTTTTTTAATTCACGTTATCTCGTTATTATTTAAACGCGAAAGAAAAGATGAGAGTGTGTGTATGTTTGAGGAAACACGTGTGTGTGTAGTTTTATTGCTTTGTGTAGTATCGTGAGATGAGGTGCGATGATCGATGTTAGATTATTGCAGAAACTTGGGAGTGAGCGGAATATTTTATCGGTTAAAGGGTGAGTGGTGTGAGAGTGTAGGTATGTTTTAAATAGTAAAAAAGAGAGATGGGAGTGAAGTATTAAAAGTTTAATTTAATATTATATGATCGGATTGCGGAAATTTTACTTTCGGAAACGAATCAGAAATTATCTGATGCGTGATAGTGGCGTGCGAAGAGAGCGACCCAGACCCTAACAAAATTAGGTTTAAAAATTAAACGTTTGCCAATCTATTTATGTTCAAAAGAACTTCGACTGGCTTATTCACCAACGAAACACGAATGTCGACAAATATAATAGTTATCGCTTTAATTCTACACCGGTATAAATCAACTTACTAAACAAAAATAAAACTAATGCCTCACCAAGTGAGAGAGCGAGTGGCGTTAGGAACAAAACAAGATCACTGCACAACACACAAGTCTCGATGTCGAGATACAATTGATCTCGAAGCAAACAAGCCTCCGCATTTATATCATTAGACGGGCGTAGTGGTGTGTGTGTGGTGCGTCTGTGCGCGAGGTTATGTAATTTACACCGAATTCGCTAATGCCGTGTATTGTTTTAAACCTATCGTTCCCCTTTGTTGCACAACTGTCATTTGGTTAAGTTATAATTGTAGAGTTCCCGGCGAGGAAGACGCTGTAGGAAGTACACGGTTTACCATTGACAACTTTCTTGCTGGCAAAATTGCTCGGATATGAGTTGCGTGTGATAATTATGTGAGAGAGTGGTGATTTATCTGCCAATTTTCTGTCGGGTGAATTTCTGTTGATTTTTTTGTCGATTGTGTGCGTTTGCGATACACATTTTATTTTAACTTTGAGTAGTGAGAGTATGATGTGTGGATGAATAAAAAAAAGAAAAATTGTTATAAATTTTATCATATGAAAACTTTTTGCAACGAAGACGCTCTAACTTATCCCCTAGTGAGAGCGTGTAATCGTTTATTCCATCATCAGAGCGTCGACCGTGTGCGATACAATGAGAGTGCGTATAGAGATTTTACTAAATCTGTGGACGTATGAACTCTATGTGCGCTTCAGTAGTTGTAATTAGTGTGTAAGGGGATGGGGGAAGACAAACACTTGGATAAAAAGTCCCTTATAGCTGAGCTGATGAGGTAGTATATGATGAGAGCGCAGTCTCAATTTAACAAACACTTAATATCACCCAGGTGTAGCCAGGATTCGATCCCCGGGCATAACAAACATTTGGTGGTCTCGTAGTTCTCTGCTATCTATAATATGGTTATGTATTTCAAAAAATATATATAAGTAGGTTATCACTTCCTTATATTCATATTGAGGTTTAAATGCTTAGTTTGGGTTTAGGTAGCACTGTGTAATACGGAGAAAAATAATTAAATGAAAAACAAAAAAGTAGCATAGTGAAAAATGTTATACTTAGAATTTTAGGACTTAAACCCCATTAATGCATTAGTCTCGTTTGTAACTAAAAATATGTTGTACCTACGCGTTATTTATACCGTCTTTGTTATTAAGTTTTAAATAAAAAAAACGTTTTCTATATTTTAAGATTTCGGGACGCAGTCTTCACGGCTTTTGCGTCAGAATTAATTGAGATAAAATAATGAAACCACTAAGATAGAAGAATACTAAATAAACATTCGAAAATAATCGTGGCGTAATATTGAGGGAAATGCGGTATTTTATCCTTATTATTTGGAATTTAATAAATCTGATACTTACGATGCTTAGCTCTTATTAAACGTGCCAAACGGTCATATTAATTTACGTGAAGCTTGTTACGATGGCAGTGAGGGAAAAATAATAAAATAACATTAGTACGATGTTTATTCAGGGAGTGCTGTTATTTAACGACCCATTTGGTGTTGCGGTTGAGACGTCGGCTGCAACACCAAGGGTTCCGGGTTCAGACATGTTCATGCATACATTTGTGTGCATGAACATGTCTGTTTGTAATGGTCTGGGTGTTTTCTATGTATAATATGTATGCATTAACAAAAAAAATATTTAATTATGTTAATCAGTTGTACAGTTCTCCTAAACAAGCTTTACGGTTGAACTTGCGGCTAGATGGCGCTGTGTGAATGTCAGTGGATATTTATTTATTTCATATTAGTTATTAAAAATACTTGAACGAATTCCGAATGGCGACGAGCGACGTTGGCCTTCTGATGTGGAGAATGCAGGTTCATATCCCGCCAAAGGTTCAAAGTTAGTACGTGAAGTTGGCCGATCCGCACTGGGCCCGCGTGGACGACTAAGGCCTATACACCCTTTACGGGTAGGCTTGTGCACCTCGGCGAAGACGTTAATAATCTGATGATGATGATTGGGAATGGGTCTAGTGGTCACGGCCGTTGGTTTCCTTTATAACAATCGACCCACCCTGGTCCGCCACGGAGGTGATCGTTTGCACTCATAAAGTGATTGGCACTTATGTAGTAGGTACCATCTGTCCTCTTGGAGGCAATATTTTTATTTTGACGGATATTTGTCTACGGGCCCAGTACCTACTCTCTTTCTTATCTATTGGTTTATAGCTTAATATGTTATTCTACAGTTCATTTTGCAGAGCGTATTGTTTTTTATATAACAAAGCAGAATGGAGTAATAAGCTCGAAATGCCTGGAATGCGATAAGGCTTAAGATTAATTATATCATAGCACCTATAGATTTATAATCGAAATAGAAACAATCTATTATAAAATCAAACTGATACATGTTATATCAATTTCTTGTTATGACTAATCTAATTGGTTTTTCAATACTACGTCATACCTATAAGAGCAAAGAATAGATATTTTTTTTTTTATATATATTATTTCTCTTGGAGGCAATATTTTTATTTTGACGGATATTTGTCTACGGCCCCAGGTACCTACTCTCTTTCTTATCTATTGGTTTATAGCTTAATATGTTATTCTACAGTTCATTTTGCAGAGCGTATTGTTTTTTATATAACAACTCCATTCAAGGCAAACATAGGAGGTAACGAAAAAAGTCGATTGATTCCAACAATCTTATGCTACGTGTCAAAGTAACTTAAGCTATTCAACGTTATTGTGTTGCAAAATTTGTGTTTTTCTATAAATTATTTGTGATCCATTACAAACAGTATTGTCAATTGTTGTGAATATGAGCTAAAAAATTTGGTTAAACTTATTTGATTTGCTTCCTTAACTTTTTACTTCCTATAAGTTATGCTTATGTGAAAGGAATGTTAATAAATGATGTTTGTGTACACTTAATTTTTCCCAATTTCAATGCGAACTAGGTGTAAACGACTAAGATTGTAACGTGATCGACGGCTTAACGAGCTCGAAGCACGGAGTCATCTTTCTTATTTGACATTGAGCGTCGGTGGCTCAATGGTGTGGACTGTCGCCTTCGTACCAGGAGGCTGACAGTTCAAATCCCGACGTACCAAATGTGTTTCGAATTTCGAAATATATGTACGTTATCCGACGCTCTTACGGTGAAGGAAAAGAATTGATGTGTGAAGTCGTCCAATCCGCACTGGGCCCGCGTGGACGACTAAGGCCTAATCACCCTATACGGGTAGGCTCGTGGCCCTCAGTGGGGACGTTTAATGAGCTGATGATGACAGCCTGCAATGTCAACCAAACTGGGAAAAATCGCACAAAGTTTGTTTTAAAATATTTTCAATTTTCCCCACGGTTTCTCCACGGGATTCAAACCCGACCGACGGGATTGGACGACCCCAATTTTTTTTTAATCGTAATTTCACAATTCGATAAAAACCCGACGCTATGACCATTATACTACGAAGGTTATTGCCGACGTTCTAAATAGGCAGATTATTAAATGAGGCACACCTGTTTCTAGCCTTCGATTGATGCGGCTTTACTATATTTGGTCGATGATAATGAATTGATCACTTTCTTTGCGTAGTGCTTATTTATTTAACTCAAGTTTAAGTCTTTATTGCCTAAAACTGATCACACTGTTGGTGAAGCATGTTTGATGTTTTTGGGAATTATGAATTTAATAATAATAAAAAATAAATAAATAATATTTAACATTAGTTTCCTATTAAATCATTAAAATAACGCATTAAATAAAATACTAAATTCTGAAAATTTACTCCTGACACGAGCGCGTTTATGATAATTTTGAGGTTTTGTTTCGGCCGTAGGTGAGAATGTAAGATATAAGGGTTTATGGGGAATTTTACAATTTTTCTGTTACAATTTGCAATGTTGATGCTGCGATGAACTATCTCGGCCGGCCTTAAAAAAATTCCATAGCAATAAAAATCATTGAACGATTTCTTTGTTCAGCGTGGCTCGACCATACCTCCATGACCAAAGGAGGATGATCATCATCTGAAGGTGACTTTGCCGACCTTAAATATTGTAAATGAGATCCGACAGTATCTTGTCTCTACCGGTAACGTTCTTTACATCCTTGTACAGATACACTCTGAGATCATCTAGGAGCTTTTGCAATTCGTTGTCTAATGATTCACACAGTCGCTCTAAGGTTGGTGTGAAGCCACGGTCTTGGCGGGCCATTCCTACGACCAAATATTTAAGAATACATTCCTATAGATTGCAAAAATCCTGTGATGTACAAAACATCGAAATCATGTCTTTGCTTACTTAGTAAAGGAATAAATGAATTTTACTACGTCTACTAAATACAATCTCAAGAATTTAGGGTATTTACAGAAACTAATGCGTCATGCGGATATAACATGTCGTATTTGATTTTGTTTAATGGTGGATTATGATGACAAAATGTTTATGATGATTAAATATATGCAATTTACAATATAGATACAATTTATCCGAATAAATTGTATATTCAGTTACTAGTAATAAAATGAAAAACATCAACATTACGTTACCTTTCATAAGTGACGTCATAACCTTGATGACATCATTCCTAGATTCAATTATCGTTTCCCCAATAAGGTCCTTCCATACAAACCAGTTTATATCTGCTTCTTTCTCCAAGTCACTTTCGGAAGATACCTGGAACAGTTTTAATCTATCAGTCGATTTATCGTTGAATTTGATCAAACAAACTTCACGTAAATAATTTTTAATTCATAGGCTTATTTGATTTTTTTTATTAGGTTTCGCCAAACTACATGTCCCCTTCGTTAATAATAATATCATTTTCCTAACTATGTTCTCTCTATGTATATTAATGTAGGCCTAAACACGGTGACAGTAATTCTGTGTATGTGATGTTATGACAAATATTTATAGAGAAAATTACCTTTTGCGGAAATAATAACATGCTGATGGAAATAAATTTTTGGGACCACATTTAGCGAAAGGGACATTCTGCGATTAAAACTAGACTATTGTAGCGAACAACGAACCAAAAATATTTTAAAACAAGAGTCGCCAAACGGTTCCTTACTTTTGACTTATACATATATACATAAATCGTCCCATGAAATAGGAGCGTTTATATATATACATGTGTGTGTATTATTAATTTACACACCCCAGTCAAATCAATCAGGAACTGCGTCTTGAATTCGTCGTACACTTTGGTCCACCGGCTTTCTATGATGGCCCTGACTCTCGCCGTGAGTAGCGGCTGGAAGTAGTGACACCACACATGGACTTCGGGGATGTCCAATGCAGCGCACACTGCACCCCAATTAGAAGGGGTTTCTAGAACATTACAGTAAAAGATAATGAATATGAATATCGACCGCAACGTCAGTATCCAGTGGTGTGCACTCTATATACGCAAATTAGCAGTGCACAACCTGGAAAATCGCCAAAATATTTAATCATCTTCATGAGCTCATTAAACGTCCCCACCGAGGGGCACGAGCCTACCCGTATAGGGTCTTTAGGCTGTAGTCGTCCACGCGGGCCCAGTGCGGGTTGGACGACTTCACGCACAACCTTTGAATCTCTTCGCAGGCGTGCGCAGGTTTCCTCACGATATTTTCCTTCACCGTAAGAGCGTCGGATAACGTACATATAATTTCGAAAATTCGAAAACACATTGGTACGTGGCCGGATTTGAACCTCAGCCCTCCCGGTAGGAGGGCAACAGTCCACACCATTGAGCACGCGACGACATAAAGTCAAAGTCAAAAACATTAATTTCAAATTAGGCTTACAAAAAGCACTTATGAACGTCAAAAAATATACAAAAATATAATAAAAAACGATTAAAATACTAAACTAAAAATATGAGTTTTGATGCTTTGAAAAAAAAGCGCTTCAGTGGTTTGGCCTGTTGAGAAAGAAGCACTCAAGAAAACTCAACAGTGTAGCCCTTTTTTAAAAACAATTCCTTAATGTAACAATATATCATAAACACTGAAATAGCTGAGCAGTTTAAGACCACGGATTTTTATCATATAAATATTCGTCAATAGTGTAGTACCCTTTTTTAGAAAGTGTTTTTGATTCTAACTTTAAGCATATGAAAGGGCAACTCTACAATATTTTGCGGTACCTTATTGAAAAACTTTATACATCTTCCTATAAAAGATTTACCTATTTTATGTAGTCTCAAGTCCGGAACAGCATATTTATTGGTTCCTACTTATTCTCTCATTTTCCTCTACAGATTTGAAACCATAGCCGATCTGCTGTCATCAACATCACTCAATTTGACAACAATGTAAATTATTTATCGTTTTTGCGATAAGTGTCACTCACTTAACGTACCGTACTCATAACAGAGTGCACGCCACTGTCAGTACCTATTTACGAATTAAACCGGATCGGTTATCTACATAACTTATAATAATATATCTCTCTCTATTCAACCTATCGCAGTCCTGGACATAGGTCTCCCCCATTTTGCACCAGATATCCCGGTCTTCCGCTTTTCTCATCCAGCCTCCACTAGCGACCTTTCGCAAGTCGTCGTACCATCGGGCCGGAGGGCGTCCTACGCTACGCTTGCCGAGACGCGGTTTCCACTCCAGAACTCGTCTGCTCCAACGGACATCGGTTCTGTATTATAATATATTTCGGATAAAAAAAAATCTAAGTATCTGATGCCAATTTCGGACATCCTAAATTACTAGGTGGTAGACTCAGTACTGAGTCGTCTAGGTACCACCGCAGTGCCAGATCTCGTCCCGTAAAATATGAGTGTTTCGCACTTCTGTGTTGAGGGCACTGTAGCCAGTAAAATAACCGGATATAAGAGACCTTACATCTGTTGTCTCGGGTGACGGGCGCAGAGTAGTTTTGACGGAAAAATAATAACTATATACTGTTATTAATTTCCTTCAACATTGCCTGTCATGGTCAGGCGTATGACTTACCACCAGGTGAGCGCACTGACCGTCCCGTTCACTTATGGCATAAATAAAAAAAACTACCAACTTTGAATGCTTCCTCCCTTATTTCATGTAAAAACTTAACCCTGGTGATGTTCTGGAGGAGAGTTTTAACATTATCATCCACAAATGACTTCACCCATACACTCCATTTCTGAACGCAGTCTGTTATATCGGTCTTGGATAAAGGTTGCACCTCTTTGCCTGATAACCTGCAAAGTGATATCAATCAATCAGCTATTTCGCTCTCAGAGTCATCATCATCATCAGCTCATTAAACGTCCCCAACGAGGGGCACGAGCCTACCTGTATAGGGTGAGGCTCTCAGAGTACACATAGGTTATTCAGCTATGAAGAGTCACCATGAACAAACACGTGAACCTTATGGGTATTAAAGTATTAGGGATGACCATCCTAAGCACTGTTGCTACCTTAGCCCTTTTGTGGCTAGATCAAGCACTTTTTAGTATAGATGAACTCCTTTTTAACGATTAAGCCCAAAAAGTGCAATCTAGCTCTTTTTCACTGTCTTGAAAATATTACCAAATTATGAAGTTTTCGACATGCAACAAGTACTTTTTTGCTATTTAATCGGTCATGATTACGTTTTTTTAAGACGCTATAAAAAAACAGCTTCATGACATGATTATTTCAGCATTTTTAGAACAGGAAATCTTTTGATGCTCAATCTAGACCTTTAAAACTTCTCAAAAGGCCCTTTTTCTAAAACTTAGGTGGCAACACTGATCCTAAGCAGCAGCTGAAATGTTTGCACTGTCCGGGTATTGATTCCAGAACCCTTGGTTTAGTAGCCGATGTCTTCATCAATTACACTGAATTTTATATACCTGTAATTACAAATGACCGAAGGAAGAAGCTTCAAAGCAGCCGGATCACTGAATCGCACCAACTCTACCAACGGCTGAGAGTCTTTTTTGAAAAGCTCCCTCAACTTTGCTATTACCGCTCCGCCATTATTATCTAGTAAACACATAAATAGATACAATTATGAAAAAAGGTGTGAATTCGTGATATGCTCACAAAACAATCGAAAAGTGTTCCGAATGCAGTGACAGCGCACATACACATACATATTTTGAATTCCGAACACATTTATCTAAACAAAAGAGTACAAACTGTACTCTCTTCGGCGGTTCGATTTTAAGGCACGTATGGCGTATCTAATTAAATATATATATACAGAATATCATTGAATATATATAATTATAGTCGTACATATTTTTATTTAACTATATCAACTGACGTTTACTGTGTTGTCAGTTTTTGATGAAATAAAAATAGTATTGTGACAAAGTGAATGATTAAAACACTTGAATTAATGAACTGAACTGCCGATATCAGATACGGGGTCTGAATTTTAGTCATTTGTACATAGTTTTTTTACTGTTTCTGGATTCCCGACGTTGAATGGTTAATATGGCCATTTTATTTTTAAAAGTGACATTAGCTACTGTCAATTGACATTAAAAATACAAAGATACACCGTCATAAAATATAAAAAGGCGTGGTGTAGTGCGGCCAGCGTTGAATCGTAGAATCGGAACCTGCAGGGAGACGGAGCAGTGAACATTACTTTGTATCAGTGGCGTGCACAGAGATTATGAATAGGGTATTCAATGTTTTGTAGTGACACTATCGACAAAACCAATAAATTATTTGTATTTTTGTCAAATTGAGTGCTGTTGATGAAAGCTGATCGCCTATGGTTGCAATTCCGCAGAGGAAATGGGCGGATAAGTGAGAATCATTTAATATGTTGTCGATTTTCCGGGTTGTTTGGACGCACAGCTTATTTGCATATATGGAGTGCACGCCAATGCTTTGTATGATGTTTTCCAGTTTTGTTAAGACATTGAAAGCTGAATAAACTGACTGTCAAAAAAGTGTCTATCAGTTGCTGTTTTCCATCGAAGCCGCTCTGTCATGGTCAGGCGTATCACTTACCATGGTGAGCATCTGACTTTCAGCAGTTGGTTAGACATTGAAAGCTGAATAAACTGATTGTCAAAAAAGAAAGATTATTCCGTGTTTCGCTTTGGCGTTAATCCCTCGGTCCCGGCTGCAATCTAGGATGTAATCGTTTAAAACTCACCATCCGCGTTTCACGTAGTTGGGACGCCCATAGCCTGCTCAGCGGAAGGCTTTCTTTACAGTAGGTCGTTATAGTCTGATGTTGAAGCTACAAATAACGAGGGAGCGAGCTTAGTTATTTTTAACTATCACTTATAACTTAGGCCAAATTATCCTTCCTCAAAAAAATATTTGGCCTGTTAGACTGTGTGTATACTTAATTTAAGGCCTAAGCTTCAAAATAATAAATTCTTAACCTTTTAACCACCAGAATTCCAGACACAATAGAAAATTTCAATTGCTTCTGTTGGAATATCCGTCAGCGAAGGTCAAAGGGTTACAGAAAACACTAGAGAACTGTCACAATTAAAATTTCCTCACCTACAAAACACGCATACACCAAAACAACAGTCTTCAGCACTATCTTCACTCCGTTAACTATTTTCNGATGTTTCCATTTTGTTAAGACATTGAAAGCTGAATAAACTGACTGTCAAAAAAGTGTCTATCAGTTGCTGTTTTCCATCGAAGCCGCTCTGCCATGGTCAGGCGTATCACTTACCATCAGGTGAGCATCGTGACTTCAGCAGTTTGGTTAGGACATTGAAAGCTGAATAAACTGATTGTCAAAAAAGAAAGATTATTCCGTGTTTCGCTTTGGCGTTAATCCCTCGGTCCCGGCTGCAATCCTAGGATAGTAATCGTTTAAACTCACCAATCCGCGTTTCACGTAGTTGGGGACGGCCCATAGCCTTGCTCAGCGGGAAGGCTTTGCTTTACAGTAGGTCGTTATAGTCTAATGTTGAAGCTTACAAATAACGAGGAGCGAGCTTAGTTATTTTAACTATCACTTATGAACTTAGGCCAAATTATCCTTCCTCAAAAAAATATTTGGGCCTGTTAGACTGTGTGTATACTTAATTTAAGGCACTGAGCTTCAAAATATAAATTCTTAACCTTTTAACCACCAGAATTCCAGATACAATAGAAAATCAATTGCTTCTGTTGGAAATATCCGTCAGCGAAGGTCAAAGGGTTACAGATAAACACTAGAACTGTCACAATTAAAATTTCCTCACCTACAAAACACGCATACACCAAAACAACAGTCTTCAGCACTATCTTCACTCCGTTAACTATTTTCTCTCGTATCTGCGCTTTCAGATCACCATCCAGCATGGTGGTCAGGTCAAAATGGAGTGTCGTCTTGAGGCTGCTGTGGCTCTGCAGGCTTATTAATGTGTTCAATAGCTCCACTACAGACTGCGAGTCCAGCAGGTAAAGGCTGATGAGGCATGAGCAGGCTACCTGATAAAATAAAAGCAGGTTCATTAAAATTTAGTGTGTCAGGGTGTAGATAATAAATTTTTGTTGATCACAACAAAATAATAAGCCAAAAAATACAACAAGACAAATCCATAGACAATAAACGCAATAATTAAGCATTGTCTCACAAAGCTCTGATATATTAGAAAATTTATATCTATAGTAGATTTATCTATGATAGATTATTGATATCACAAATACTGTAATCTCATATGTCATAGTTTATAACTGGGGATAGCAACTATTTGATCAGAAGAATATATAATAAACTTTTCGATAAACAATTGACTTAATAAATATACAACAAGAAGAAACGTCAACCAAAAAATTTCCGAGCCACTTAACACATACACATAGTTATTGATATATTTATTAAATTTTGAAATTAACACGTTATAGAAAGGGTACAAAATCCAAAGCACGAGCACACTACTACGTCATCATGACGTATACCGAGCGACGTCATTATTAATGAAAATTCTACCCAACCAACGTAAACTTTAAAATCACCTCTACTCCTATATCAACATCTTGTAACTTTTGCCGGCAAACATTGATGATTGTGTGGTTGAAGTTTGAGATGGAGTTCCACTGTTGCTGAACCAATCTGTGCAAGGACTGCATACCAGCCTTGATGTCTTGCCGCCAATTTGTAATTGTATACCTGGACAAAATGAGATGAAAAGTTGAGAACATTACACAAGTAAAAGCTGGTCACATATGTCGCAGAACCGATAGCCGTTGAAGTAGACGAGTTCTGGAGTGGAGACCGCGTTTCGGCAAGCGTAGCGTAGGACGCCCTCCGGCTCGATGGACCAACGACTTGCGAAAGTTCGCTGGTGGAGGATGGATGATAAAAACGGAGGATCGGGATATCTGGCGAAAAAGGGGTAACCTATGTCTAGCAGTGGACTGTGATAGGTAGAGCTCTATAGTTTAGGACTAGTCTTTATACTAATTTGATAAATATTTTTTAATAATATTTTAAGTAATAAACTGAGGGTTGTGTAATTGTACATGGTATAGTGAGGATACCTCACTATACCATGTACAATGACCAAAATAATACAAATCAAAATGTTAACCAGTTTTTTTATCATATGGGAGATATTACTTTTGTTTGATTTTTGCAAGTGCTATGGAATTAATGCTGTGAAACACAATATTTGAATTCTGTCTAATCATGGGATTGTTTAGAACCACTTAAAATCTATTAAGAAAATATGGAAAGAACTCCATTTCATAAAAGTGTTCCTTACAAAATTCCATTGCATATATTTGACACAAAAGTGTTATTTCATTAATGTTCATTTAATATCATTAAAAAAAAAGGAAATATGCATTTGAAATACCTGTATTAATATGTCGAGCCATTATGAACAATTGTGTTGCTTGAATAAAATCCTCCACTTCAATGCAAGTCCAGATTTTTTCTGGTATCTCCATCAACAGTTTCACTTGCACACCCAGACTATGCACAGAATCTGTTGGGCTAAACTGAAAACTAAAATATAGCACCCATAAGTATCTAGTATCCTAAACAAACTCATTGCATCGGAGAGACAAAGCCAAAAAGAGGCCCACTCCCCTGGTCCATCCACCTCAACATCTGCACCTTAAAGAGGTGCATCGGTGGTGGCCACATGGACATCGCTAAATGTATTAATTTTAAGTTCTAATTGTAATAATGAAGAGTAAGACTTAAATAATGTAAGAGTTATTGCTACTATTATTAACAGAGAGAGAGAGAGTATTTATGATGTTATTTATTCCCTTTATTTTATATTATTCACCCCCCTACTTTACCTAATGTAAATATTTAGTTATTTTAATTCTGACTGTTATCCCATTCCCCTTTAACCAATTCTTTTGCCCCATGCGCGGAGCACTAACATAATATTATAATAATTAAATTACAAAATAATCTTAAACTAAAAAGAGTACGGACCATGAGTCTGTAGATATAATTTTATTAATAAAAAAAAAGTATCTAGTATTGGAAGTATTTTATTGCATAAAACTAAAACCACTTTTGTCTCTATTCAACCTATTATATAGTGGATTGCTCACTGCTAGAAATAGGTCCCCATTCTTCACCAGATATTCCAGTCATTGGGTCAGATGAGGAGAATTTAGTACTGACAACCAAACAACCTCTTACCTAATCTCATCTTCAGGAATCATCTAACAATATATTTCATATTGTGTCTTGATTTGCCTTAGTTGGGTAAACAACAGAGGTTATATATACGGCAATATATAATGTATATATACAATACTTTAGGATGATATTCATATATGGCAATACTCAACCTAAGTAAAGTTTGGTTGTGAAGTAAGCAAGTAAGACTTTAGCTTTTGACTAGGATCTTGTAGGAACCTAACCAACCTTTGGAATTATTTTGACGACCCATTTGGTGTTGAGGTTGAGACGTCGGCTGCAACACCAAGGGTTCCGGGTTCAATCCTCGGGCAGTACAAACATTTGTGTGCATGAACATGTCTGTTTGTAATAGTCTGGGTGTTTTCTATGTATAATATGTATGTATTTAAAACATATATATAAGTATGTTTATCCGTTGTTTAGTACCCATAATACAGGCTTCACACTTAACTTGGGGCTAGATGGTGTGAATGTCAGTGGATATTTATTTACTTAACCTGCAAATTGAGAAGTTTACTAATAACAAGATTATCTAAGCCTTGCACGGATTTAACCTAACCAAGTAAGATAGGACATCCTCGCTTTCCCATATTACCCTCTAATTTTGGGTATGACAGAAAAGCCAGACGCCAAGCAGTGCATGTTGGATATCTGTAATAAAATATTAAATAAGTATTGTTTACCTTTGTGAGGGTGCAGTTTTTTCATTTATTTTGAATCCAACTAAATGTGTATTGTGCAGATTTTTACACGCATCCATCATATCATTAATATGTTTGAGTGTACTTGAAGTGGAAATTTTCATTTCTTCTATTGTATCAGCAGCTTGGATGAGGTCGCGGTACTTTTCTCTAAAAACAATATAATCTAAATTGGATTAATAAAATAATAAAAAATGGTTGAGGTTTCAACATGTATTATTCAACCCTTCAGTATCCCCAGACCATCGTTTTGCATCAGCTATCATTCTATATGGAGTTTCAGAGACATCTGGGAAGCAAATGAATATAGTTCATACACTTGAAATTTTTGTTAATATAAAAAAAAATAGTACGTACCCGACCATTGCTCTAAGCTCTTCTCTTTTCCTTTCGATTTCATATTGTAATTTCTTCTGGACTTGGTCTATATCACTAATAGAATGGGTTTGAAAAAGTTGTTCTGGTACAATATCTAACAAGTTAGGTTGTGACATATTTGCTAATCTTAATGATCTATATATTTAGAGTTCACACATTACTATCCTGACCTTTTAATTATATTTAAACATTGAATAAGCTCATAATTTAAGTAAGGCGATAAATATTTTAAGTTATAATAACACAGAATTTTACTGCCAGCGCCACAAAATATAAACAGTGGTTGAAGTTTCAATTGTCAATGTCAATTAGGACAAATGTCAAACTCGGATAGGGCTGTGCTCTGTGCTCAGCTGTCTCGAAGTAATAGAATCGGGTGCAGGGGAGCCATGGACATTTTATTAAATATATTATATGCCATTATTACATGAACACTTTTAAGAGTTAGAATGACATGAGACATGTTCACAAATGTTAGTAAGAGCCGACGTCTCAACCATTACACCAAATGGGTCGTCAAACACATACCATATAGTCCGCCCGGTTATAATATTTCAATTTTAACCATTAGATTTACTGTAAATATTAAAATATTGATTCATAAGTCTGCCTAACTGATGTTGGCAATGCTTTGTGAAGGTGGTGATATATTCGGCTAAAATTATTAATTATGTATGACTCATTGGTCATACCTGCAAGAGTGTTACCGTTTAGGCGCTTAGATTCGAATTTGCGATTGGACGAATTAGCAATTAGTCCAATTCACAACTGGTCCAATTAGCGATTAGTCCAATTCGCTATTGATTCAAAAAAGAGGATATCCAAAATGAAACAAAGGAAGTCATTTATAAATATTTTACTTATTGAACATTATAAAGTATGCTAAATACAATAATTAACCACTAATTTCATATTATTCCACCACCAGTTTATATAACAAAATGAATTATGTAACTTAATAAAAACAACAAAAAAAATTGTACTTTTTTATTTTAAGGATGTACAATAGGGATGGGCCGAATGTGGTTTGAACCGAATACGAACTTCGGCCGAACATTCGGTATAAATGACAAATTCGGCCGAAGTGCGGCCGAACTTCTGTTCGCTTTTTTATGTTGTGATTTGACTCAATTTAATTTAGACTATTAAGGAATCCAATTTGATTTAGTATTTTATGAATTACCTATGGAAAGATTTCTAATACTGGTTATTAAGAATATTAGTTTCACTGTGAAGACACACTAGGTAAGAGAGAATTGTAAGCCTTATTGAGAAGAGCAGTTTAATTTTCATGTTTGATTTAATACTAAAGTATCTAAGGCAGATTAATAAGAAAAGTAGTTTAATTTTGTAGTTGTTTTAATTAAATCAAAAGATATCTAAGGCAAATTAGAAGGAGAGCAGTTTGATTTTGTTGTTTAATTAATTAAGGCTGATTAGTAAGAAGAGCAGTTTAATTTTTATTGTTTGATTAAGTAATAACATATTAAAGGTGGATTAGTAAGCAGAGCACTTTAATTATGTGATTGTTTAAGTAAGCAAAGATTTTTAAGACGTTGACGATAACTTTCCTTCTTTATCAAAAAAATACTATGGGTATATCAGACTAATTATATTTCAATGTAATAATTATAGATATGATGTTTTAACTTATTTCTATTATGTGTGAATGTAATTGATAGTGCAAGTATAATTAAAATAGTGTTTTGCACCGAATGTTCGGCATAAAAACAGAGTTTCGGCCGAATGACGAAGTTCGGTTCAAGCTGCCAAAGTTCGGTTAAACCGAATGTGAAACGAATTTCGGTCCATTCCTAATGTACAAATATTTTTTAGTTCTTTAGCTAAATATAAACTATGTAGTAGTTAATTAATGGTATCGAGATACTTCATAATGTATAATAATTTAAATTTATTTAAATAAAGGACTGTATTTGTTTCTATTTGCATATCCATTATTTTGGACTAATTGCGAATTGAACTAATCGCTAATTGGCCAAATTGGTAATTGGACCAATTGCGAATTTGTGGTTTATTTACGATTGGACCAGTCGGGCCGAAAATTAGCTGTTTCCCGTGAACTAATGTTGAGTACATATGAATGTTGTTTATAGTTATAAGGTTTGAAATAACGATTGCTGCGTCAGTTGGATATACGAGTTCCAACGTAACGTTTGTTTATGTGCGTTCACAGTTATTTTACCTCTAGCCGTAATGTTGGCTACAATGATGTATGGGATGCCATATTTGGTCCTTACTTTCCCCTTAGATTTATTATTTGTATTTCCACTATTGTGAAATAAATGTTTTAATTGAAATAAATACTTATTTATAAAGAAGAAACTCTTTGTACTAAATATAATAAACAATTTGTTTAATGTTTAAGTCGAAAAGAAAACACACCTACAGTAATAATTGTTACTTGTGATATTATGAGTAAATATAACTAGTTCGTTTGGAATGGACATTCCTAATTAAAATAAAATTAAATATATTTAATTATATATTAATATATTTAATATACATATCGATATATTTTGCAGAGAAGCTGCAACCTTCGTGATGGTATTAACAGTATTTTCAGATAATCTTGAAATATAATAATATTATGAACTCGATCATTTTATATTTCATAACATAACTAATATAAATTATTTATTGCAATCAGTATTTTTTTATGTAACGTAGCAATATATTGAAATAATTTTAGTTCAACACACATTATCAAATTAAAATGGAAACATTGATTTTGCATATAGATTTTTCACACTATGAAAGTACAGACTGCACCATGGAAACCGGCAAAAAACTTATTGTTGGTTACTCCAATTTGATTTAGTATTTTATGAATTACCTATGGAAAGATTTCTAATACTGGTTATTAAGAATATTAGTTTCACTGTAAAGACACACTAGGTAAGAGAGAATTGTAAGCCTTATTGAGAAGAGCAGTTTAATTTTCATGTTTAGTTTAATACTAAAGTATCTAAGGCAGATTAATAAGAAAAGTAGTTTAATTTTGTAGTTGTTTTAATTAAATAAAAAATACAGTCATGGCGTGTGAATCACTATTTCACACGCCATGACTGACGTGTGAAATAGTGATAACACTATTTCACACGTCAGTCATGGCGGCAAACCGTACACGATAAGTTTTAAAGAGGGTTTAAGAAGTTTTACTCGCTTTTTCCTTTTCATAAACACTTTGCACGCCTAGCATAATTATTCTAGCATGCCTTGAAATCTTTTTTGACAGGATTTAGGTCTTAATTATTACTGAAACATAGAAATTGATAAATCCGAAAAGACAACCGGAACACAAAATACCAACTTATACAAAATGTACGCTGACATCTGTCAGAGGTAAAATAACTGTGAACGGACTGTACATTCCGACTCCCATACCTAGTAGATATAACAATTGGCGACGAGGATGGGATTGGATGGATAAGCTGTGTGGGCGGGCCTTATCCCTGCAGTAGGGAGTTATAGGTAAATGAAAATGAAATGATAGATGGTAGGTGATGTATTGCAATAATCAAAAAGGGGAATTTAATAAAAATTCGTCAATATCGAAATAATAAATATAATTAAAGTAATACAATCTAATTTTACATGAAAATAACAATTATTCGCTTACAGTCAAATCCGATGTAGCGTGTACATTAAAAATATTAATTGCTTGTTACTGGAGAGATAATATCACATTTGCAGATCATAGACAACCATACAGACATAATTGGAATTCATGTTGTAGTTTTAAGTACTAGTGCATAAAACACTTTCCCCAATAGTTACAAAACATTTAGGTACGAAAAATAAAACAATATGTGCACATTATTTAACTCTCCTAATTTTATGGAGTATTCACTGCATAAAATTCTAAGAGCGAGTCCTTTATAGATTGTTACTTGTGTAACACGCACTATTTCTAGGTTGTGGACAATGGACTTTTGGAACTGTTCTAAATAATTAACCCTTTGAACGCCAAGACGAACACAATAGAAAATCTAATGTTTCAGGAGGCTGTGTCATTGGCGTTCAAAGGGTTAAATGCATTCTATCATGATGATGGTCTCAACTTTTGATTTATTTAAGCACTTTTTACACTTAGCAATCTACAGATATGCGATCTGCAGGGTCCCTGCAAGTAGCATAGTTTAATAACAGAATAGATAGCCTTACTCTTATTAGATTATGCGATTTGCGAGGACTCTGCAGATCGCAAAGTGTAATAACTGCTTTAAATTAAATCTGTCGACAGTGTTAACGACTGCTCCCATTTTTTTCGTTAGCTTATTTGATTGTATGTTAAACTGCAGTTAATTAATTAAAAACAATATATTTTATATTGCTTTCATCCAACGTCACAAGTGTATTTTCTAAACATTAAATACTTTATTTTTTAATTTGAACAAAAGGTCTTTTGGTGTTTGTTGGATGTTGTGTTTATTAATATTGTTTGAAGTGTGTATAATTTAAGGAATGTTTCAAAGCGTTTAGATTTTTTTTGTAAAAGACAATACCTGTACATACTCATAAGTAATAAAAATTATTGCTTTTCAAGTTTTCATCAATGATATAACATACGAAACAAAAGTATGTCATCACAAAGTTCGCCAACCTCTTCATACATGTCCTTACAATCGCGATTACTAAACCTTACAATATTTCAATTTCAAATCAGTCTGAACCTGCAAGCTCGTAAATTTACATTTGTCAAATTAATTGGCCGAATTGTTATTTTTTTAACCACTAAAACAACAAGGAACTTTAAAACTTGTACTTAAATTTTATCAAATGATTTTTACAGACAATGACAAACATATTGGATAAATCACAGTCTGTTACAAACAAGATAAATAGTAATAATAACACCTTTCCGGTCAAAATCGGACGTAGTTATGCTAACTTACGTTAATAATACGTTACGTTAGTGCCAGATTAGCCATATAGCAAGAGTAACAAATGTTACGGGTCCCGCGGATTGAGGGTCTCCGTACTACAAGTAGAATACCTGTTTGATCGCAACAAAAAAGATAAAAATTTAAAGGAGCGTGTATTGTCTTGCACGCCTTATGCGTGAATATCTTAAGTTTCATAGCTAAGCGTTTTACTACGTAAAAAATACCTAAAACTGTTGCTTCAAGGTAACTACTAAACAAAAGTCGAACTTTTTGACGTAAATGTTTAATTATAATCGATTTATTTAGAATAGCATATATACCACATTTCTACTCTTCAAACGGATAGATTATACCTACAGATAGATTATACTGTAGAATTTGCTACAGGCCCCGCGTTGTCTTAATTCGGGACTGACTAATGTCATAATATATGTATAATGTTTGTAAATTGTTGTAAAGGTGTTTTTGTTATTTTAAATATGGCTATGTTGCTGAATAAACAAATATTTTAACAAAGCAATATTTAAATTTTCTTATGATACAAAATCTTAACGTAGCAACTGCCATAGTCAACTTACAAAACAATCAAAATAAAAATATCTAGGTAAATGCATTTCTGTTCTTGCTATGTATATTTTGCGTATTCGAACAACAATGCATTAAAACACGTTTTCGCGGATTACCATATAAAAACACAAATAAAAATGCGTCGTAGCTCCTTCCTAAAATGTTCAATGTAACACGATGTATTTGGTATTTTATATACCAGTATTAAGCGTTAGAACTGAGTCATGTTTACTTTAAGTTATCAACAGTTTGCATAACTACGTCCCTAACAAATAATTCGATCAATTTTTGTACAGCAAAATATTGATCATGCTGTGATTGTATGAATATATCACAATCATTGATATGATAACTTTAAATGATCTGTGACGCCTAAGTAGGTAGGTATATAAATAATAAAGAAATTAAATTATAATTATTTAGGGCCATCCCATATTCGTTGACAATAAGGATTTGTATGTGTTACTTTTGTATTTTAAAAACTTTGCAAACAATGTTTCACTTGCGAAAATTCAAAGTAAATCACTTAGAATTACGTGGAACATAAAAGTGGCAAGATTCGTAATAGATTTTGCTAAGTAATACATGAAGAGCCACAGATCAGAACAAAATACATTTACGTTACAAATAGTGCTATGTTGATTCGACGTTTCACTATCAAACATCGAGTGTTCGCCGTCACTTGATGACTTGTGTGCGTGTTTTTCAACTACGTAGTGGATTTGTTGTTAAATAACAATCCCAAGCGCCCACTAGATTTGACACAATAATTTGCATTAAAATAGCATTTTAATTATTTCTTACATTGAACTTTTTCATTAAAATTGTAAATATAATCTTGAATCTTAAATCATTTCATTGTATTTAAAACTTTACAATATAAAATTATATTTAAAAAATAGTTTCCACTGGATTCTTGGGATTATATCTAAATTAATGACGTTATTACAGTCAGCAGATAAAAATCATAAAAAACTATGATCAGACTTTAAAATAATAAATAAACATACGAAACTGACCTTAAACTAATCCATGCAATGGAAAATAATAAAAATGATTTTCTTATTTTATTATAAAAATATACAATAACACTAAAAATATCCATGTTTAACGGTGCAACCTTGATCTATTAGTTACGTTTAAAATACACTTAATAATCCGGACCGGAGTTGGCTGTTAATATATTTAATGGAATAATTCAAGCGAAGATTCTACACAACAAAGTTTAAGTTATACCCTCCAATATCCACTTCCCTAGTTGTATATTTCAATAAGATTATACATTTAACTATTGAATTTTAAACAGACGGCAACGCTAAAAATTAGTTAGCTAAATTGATCATGGATTAATGATATATATACAATTAAAACTCTGCAACATGTCAAATATCACATTTAATTTTAAACTTAAGGTTTGCGTACAGTCAAATCGGGTAACATTATACCACGGTGGTAACATTGGACCATTCCCAAAGATAATCTTTTTCTTTTTTTTAGAAACAACTAGACATTATTTAACTACTGATAAAAATTTGGCTGAATGTTTAACTCTCTAGCCATAAAAAAAAAACAAAATGTCATTGACAACTGACAATCTGTCAAACAAATCTAATTTTTTTTTCAACCGTTATGGAAGTGCTCTCTGGTAAGTAGTGTTTTCAATTTTGAATTTCAACGTGTTTTTCACTAGTAACCGAGTAAGAAATGTAAATATATGTAATTTGTTACTTTTTTTAAATGAAAACAATCATTTTAAGGTCATTTGTAAACAAAATCTGTGTTAAATTTGAAAATGAAATAAAGTTCTCCTAAAAAATTGATTTTTGGGGTAACTTTGGAACGGCCAAAGTTACCCAACGTTTTTATTTAATAATCTGTAATAAGCTGGGTAACATTGGCATCTTAACATAGCTTATATTTTCTCCATTTTACTTCTTCATTACATTTGTTTATGTATAAATGTTAATAGCCATTATTTATGTTTCTAGATTTAAATAATTTAAAATTGTTTCAGTGTATGCACATCTATAAAATGCCTCGAAAATCAAACGTAAAGAAACCTGGGGTGCGGAGCTATGGCACCTTATCAAATTATTCGTCAGAGAAGCTAGAAGAAGCATTACAATTGATTAAATCTGGGGCTTTAACACAAAGGCAAGCAGCCAAACGTTACACAATTCCAAGATCTACTCTTAATAATAAATTGAGAATGAAGCACAGTAAAGCTGTTGGACGACCAATATGTCTAACCATGGAAGAGGAAATAATGTTTCGGGATCATTTGCTTGCTCTGAGTGATTTCGGTATACCAGTGGGAATTAATGATTTTAAAATGCTTGTTAAGCGTTACTTGACATCTATCAATAAACTTGTACCGGTGTTCACTGATAATACTCCAGGTTATGAGTGGGGAAAGCTATATCTAGAGAGACATCCAGCTCTCAAGGAGAAAATCGCTCACAATATTTCCCGAAAAAGAGCACAAGTTAATGAAGATATGGTCAATAAGTTTTTTGATCTGTTAACACTTGAAGCTGATGGTGTACCTCCAGAAAATATCTACAACATGGACGAATCCGGCTTTCATGACGACTCCAGGTAAACAAAAACTCTTATTCCGCCGTGCTAACCGACATCCAGAGTTGATCCGAAATTCCACAAAATCATGTTTTACTGTTGTTTTTTGTGGAAATGCAGTAGGAGAATTCGTTCCGCCGTTTTTCATATTTAAAGGCAAAAATTGCTGGTCTGACTGGTTACAAAATGCTCCTAAGTCTTCTAAAATGACCGTATCAAAATCAGGTTGGATTGACTCGGATATTTTTGATGAGTGGTTAGAAAAACATTTCATTCCAATAGTGGATAAAAAACCGGGGAAGAAAATTCTACTTTGTGATAATCTTAGCGCACATATAACTGTTAAGGCACTAAAACTTTGTGAGGAACATAACATAAAGTTTATTTGTCTCATCCCCAACTCCACTCATCTTTTACAACCCTTGGATGTAGGGTTCTTTTCCTCTTTAAAAACAGCCTGGAGGACAGTGTTGAGAACGTGGCGGCTAACCCAAAGAGGTAGGAAAGCTATTAGTTTACCAAAGAATGTTTTTGCTCAGTTGCTAAAACTTACCTTGGACCAATGTGAATCAACTGCAGGATTAAATCTGATTGCCGGTTTCCGCAAATGTGGAATACATCCAGTGTCACGAAGAGAAGTTCTTCAAATCTTACCTGGGTATGCAGCTACTGACGTTCAAACATCTGTTGGTGAGACCTTCAAAGAATATTTAAAAGAAGTCAGAGAGTCAGACCTAAATATCAAGTCATGTAGAAAGTTTCAATTACCTGTTGAAGCAGGAAAGGCAGTCTCGGCAGAAGAAGTTGAAACATTTTACAAAAATAAGATTGATGAGCAGACCAAGAAGAAAGAAAAACCTGTAAAGAGAGGCAGACCAGTTGGTTCCAAAAATGTTAACGGGAAAAAGAAAAAAACAATAGAACAGAAAAATAATACAGCTGCAGATCTATCAGTCCCAAAAAACATGAATATTGGTGATAAAAGCCATTCTGATGCAGATATAATGAGCAATGTACCAGAAACTATTGCAAGTAATGATGACATGGGCAAAGAAAATTATTGTAATACAATAAATGTGCTACATATTGGACTAGAAGACACACGTGCTGCTAACCCTGAATCAGACACTAAAGAACGACCTTTTGATGACCCCACTAAAGAACCAGAAGAAGCAGTGGCACATTTGGTTGGTTTTGAAAATATCACAGGCGATTTTTTGGTTCATTCAGATGGTGGAAAACTTGTGCAGATAAATGAACAAGAAGAAGTGTTTGAGGTAAACAAATTTTGTGTGTTTAAGGATGAAGGTACCTTGTTCCCTGGACAAATAAGAAAAATAAGTGAATCTTCTACATTGTGTGTCAGCTGTCTAACTAAAAACTTGAACGGAGGATGGATCTGGCCAGATAAACCAGACCTAATTACAATCACTGACCTTTCAATGATTATAAAAGTGCTGAGAGATAACAAAATATCTAAAAGGGGCAAAATCATTTATATTGATGATGACTTCTTGTCTATGGAGTGGGAGAATAGATGTAAGGAAATGAAGCCCATCTTCTTTTTTGTGTTCTAATTATAATTTGATTTTTTTGATTAAGTATATTTGTTGTTAAATATGTATCTTTTCTTTTTTTGGTGTGCAATAAAGAATCATATCTATCTATCTACATATCCTTATGTGAAGTTGTGTTCAAGTCATGAAGACTGCAATAAGACTGGGACAAAGTCTAAGAAGCTTGTCTATTATTTTGATCTCTGTATTAGTCATTATCTTAAATTTTATTAAGCATAGCAAGTTATATGTATCGAAAGCTGAATAAATATATATTTTATAGCATTTAAACAGTAAAGTTTTATTTAAATATGTTTTATAAAATGAATTTTATATCTTGAATCTTGATCTATAATCCACATGCATTCAACTTGTTGATGGACTTTTGGGCATTTGATTTATTTTTATTTGACAACATATTGTTTACTGAGAGTAAAAATTTCATCGTTATTTATTTAAACATGTACAATGTTACCCTGTGCTCTAAAATTTGCATAAAACACGAATTTTCGCAAAAATATTTATGATGGCTCAAAGTTACCCCAAACTCAATGTAACTTTGGACCACCTACAAATCAGGGATTTGCTAGACTTCTCCAATCATTTTTATTTTTTTTTAGCGGTGCCAAACCACAGACTATCCAGATCACAGAGCAAACTGTTTTTTAATCGAAATAATAGAATCCTAAAGCAGCGACAGAAAATATTCAAAAAGTGGTCCAAAATTACCCGACCTGACTGTACTAACTTTGTAAATAATACAAACTTGATATCTACTGTGAATGGAAACGATATTTTTAGTAGCAAAGCGACATCACCAACTATACAACTTCCATACATTTGGAGAATTACCTAAGGAATCGCTCCGAAACGGTTGTCACAACATTGACAACGAGTCAGCTGGTCCATCTGTTATGCTTTTTGGGGTTCCGTAGCTAAATGGAAAAGAACGGAATTATAGATTGAACTGAACTTCAAAAATGCTTTTTCATCGAGTCCACGAGTGTATTATATATGATATTGATGTTTCCAATATGTTTTTTATAATATGAATAGTTTGCGGGAGAGACACTTCCAAAGTTGCAAAAAGAGTCCCCCCCCAAAATTTCTTTACAATGGTGTTGTTAAAATTTTAAAATATATATGATGTGCAATTACCATGAAATCTAACAACGATTTAGTTTGAAGGATCTCAGATTTTTATACCTCATAAACAGTGAACCATTCTCTCATAATAAAGCTGAAGAAGGTGCCTTAGTAAATAAAATTATTTTGTTATATGTTACTTGCTGCTGTGGAACTCTCCACGGGCGAGTCCGACTCGCACTTGGCTAATTTTGTTTACTTGTTGATACTGATCTCTTGCTGGAGTTCAGTATATATACATCAGCTTTCCACCTTTTTATAATTTTATAGTTGACAACCCATATTTAGTTATAGGTTATTTTGTTGCCTATCAGAAATTTAATTTCACCTTTTTATACCTTTGTAAATTGTATCAAATGAAAATATTTCACTACGTTTTCATTTCACATTGGTCTTTAACAGCCAACACCGAGCCAGTGTGCCAATCAAACTAGACTGGACCACTAATACCGCGGGGAACCGGCTCAACTCAGTATACGACCTCGTACACCGTCGCCTTCTTGTCCCCAGAGCCCGTCACTATGAACTTATCGTCCGCAGATATATCACAACTGAGCACCGATGACGACTCCTTCGACTGGAAGCACATAGAAATTGGATTATTATTGTGATGTTGGCACTACTGGTTATTAAACTGTTATGGGGGGTTACCGTCATCTTTTAAAACAGTGTTACAATAATGTTACTTTGTCTTTTCTGGTACAAAAATGCTGACGTATCATTATAGAGACCTACTAACTTAGAGTATATATAACTAGGTATAGAGCGCGCATATCGTACCAGATACTCAATGCACAGCGTAGGCAGGTGAACTATGGCTACTATATTGATAGATAAATGACAAATAGGGTTGGACATTTGTGCGCCGCAAGCGCAGTTGTCGATAAATACAGCTGAATGGCATGATAATATGATACTTAACATTGTGTATGTGGCTAATGATTTGCTTTTAACCCTTAAGTATTATATAAATATAAAAAATAGCATTTAAACAAAAGAGTAAGAGTATTAATAATAGTAATATTTATAATAATAAGAGCAAGCGCACTTGCTCATCGTTATTTCGATAAATATTTATCACTTTACATTCAATGTACTTTAAATTCGTGTTGGTCAGAGTGACGGGTGTATCGTTTCATAAACGGTTATGTTATGAAAGAAAAATATTAATTATATTCAGCCCGAATCTACATAATACAAGCATAGCTTATGCAAGTGATCTTTCTTTCATTATTAATTAAATTCTGGTCTTGTAAATATACATGGGTGACTCTGTAACTTACCATCGTTCTGCTCTGCTCATTTGCCTCCTGTTCAATCTATACTAATATTATAAAGCTGAAGAGTTTGTTTGTTTGAACGCGCTATTCTCAGGAACTACTGGTTCGATTTGAAAAAGATTTGCAAGTCATATATGTAGAGTATTGTTCCCCTTTTAAGGTCTACAAAAAAGTCCGCGACAGAATATTAGGTCTATCTTTTAAGGTTAGCTCCTTATAACATATTTTTGCTAAAAATGTTTCTAATATAATGCATCATTTGCGAAGGTGTTTTCATAAATATGATATTAACCCTAATCCAAATAAATACTTTTATTATCAAAAATATTTCGTTTTCAAAAAAATTGCCCTTTACAACATTTAACTTAAATGAATATCTTATGAGATATCGCAGTTTTAGCGTTAGGCCAAAGTAACTATTCCACGCGGACGAAGTCGCACACAAAAGCTAGTAAAAATATAAAATGTTGGATGGTTACCTGGAATATGCTAGCGCCGTACGGCGTACGCCACGCGTTCAACAGGTTGTCCTTGCCCGTCGACACGAACCACTTGCCAGCGGCCGCGAACCGTAGCGACAGAACACATGATTCGTGCAACAACAATTGATACCGGTCCGGCTTGCCCGCGTGAAGCACTTCCACGTGGGAATTCTCCATGCCCACCGCTAGCCAGGAGCCTGGAATGACATATTATTCTATGTCTAATAAGTATGTA
>PQWD01001129.1:35285-57895 GCA_019425675.1 Leucinodes orbonalis
GGACTAATGGCTAGCGCGTAGCAAGCGGGCGCGGACGAGGTAAGTTCCGCTCGCATACGCGGCGTGGGCGACGCGAGGTCCCATATAGACAGGTTCGACGCCTCGCCGCCCACTATCAGCGTCCGACCGTCGGGCAACAGCTTCACTGATCTTATGTAGTTATCCCTTTGCTGTTGAAATATTAAGAATATAATCACCACTTTTGTAAAATTTTTTTTGCATATTAACGCCCAAGAAAAAGAGTATTAAAACAAACTATCGGATAAGAGTACACTTTATAATTGAATGAACATAGGCAATGGCGTCGGTAGCTCATTAGTGTGACTGAGGATGCAGGTTCAAACCCCGCCACCAATGTATTTTCGGAATTATATGTACGTTTATCCGACGCTCTTACGGTGGCGGTAAACATCGTGGAGAAACCTGCTCACGCCTGTGAAAAGATTTAAAGGTTGTGCGTGAAGTCAGCCAATCTGTGCTAGGCCCGGGTGGACGACTAAGGCCTTATCACCCTTTACGGGAACGCTCGTGCCTTTGGGTGGGCACGTTTAGGAGCTGATGATGAGGCAAGAAGCAGTAGACTACGATTAGAAAAGAGAGAGAGAGAGGCAAGAACGTGAGTAAAATAATTTTACATTAGCTTGATGTTCAATGTTTTATGTTCGCACTGCAAAATCCAAGCAGCTTCAACACAGCTTATACCTGCCCTGAGCTTACGTAGTTGATGATTTCCACGCCGTCACGTAAAGAGATTATTTACCAGCATTATTCGCATAATCCACCACCGACAACAGAACAACCTTGTCACACAGCTTGACGAATGCCTTACAATTGGTGAAGGCGTGGAGCTGCAACAACTACCGTGTATTCACTAAGCTGCCGAGCTCGAGTGTGGCAGATGCTGCTTAGTTGAACTATAGACCACTACAAAGATGGTTCAATGGTTTCACTGGGTGAGTGATGCCCCAGAGCTTAACGTATTTCTTGCTGTGGACGTAGCGCACTCCTACTGTTTTCCCTGCTCTGTAGTGATGTTTCACAGCTCGCTACACTTCCATTTGTGGTGTGTTTTGTCATTTGTGCCACACCAGGTCGCTGTGGGATACCGGCGCAACTCACCAAGCAGTCCAACTGCGAGAGTAGGGCCTGCTAGTTGTGATGTCCCTTGACGCATCCTTGCCGCGGTGTAGGCGCGGTACGGCGCCACTCACCAGGCAGTCGAGCTGCGAGAGCGGCTCGAGCGCGGCCGGCGCCACCGGGTTGGTGATGTCCACAGCTTGACGCATCCTTGCCGCCGTGTAGGCGGGCGCGCGCCCCCCGCCTGCGCCAGCGCCACGGCGCACACCACTTGCCGTGCGGCAGTGCGGCCACGGTGCGCGCGCCCCTAGGCACCCCGGGCGGCGAGCGCGTCCGCCGGGAACGGCAGGCTTAGTAGCGGACCGCCGCACGAGTGGTACGAGTACGCGCTGCAACACGCGCACCATTTACATCAGACTACATCTGCAGGATTGCCTTCCGCATAGCTTGGGACGATTGAGTTGTAACTACGCCCATTGCGGATTGGTGGGTATTGAGGTATAATAGAGCGTCGGTGGCTCAGTGGTGTGGACTGTCGCCTTCCCACCGGGAGGGCTGAGGTTCAAATCACGACACGTACCAATATATTTTCGAATTTTCGAAAAATATAGTACGTTATCCGACGCTCTAGGTGAAGGAAAACATCGTGAGGAAACCTCATGCACGCCTGCGAGGAGATTCGAAGGTTTGTTGTGAATCGTCCAATCCGCACTGGGCCCGCGTGGACGACTAAGGCCTAATCACCCTATACGGGTAGGCTCGTGCCCCTCGGTGGGGACGTTTAATGAGCTGATGATGATGAGGTATAATATCTTAAGATTGTTGTACCATCACGCGGGTCCAATGTGGTTACTACCCCACATGTGTTTGTAACTTGCTGAAAGCTCGAGTTTGATGTGAATTTGAGTCGAAGTAGCATTTCGATACCAAATTTTGGGTACTCCAAGATTTTCCTAAGAATTTTGTAACCAGAACCGACACTTAACGTGCCCTCTATAGCTTGAAATCATCTTTCTTTTCTGACCATTTGGAAGGTGACTCAGCCTGCTATGTCCTAACCAAAAGTAGCACAAAGTGACGTTTTCCCGCGGAGTTCATACCCTCATTATCCCGGATATTCACACAGCGATGTACGCCGAACGCTGTGCTCACTACACCAAGGAGGGAAATATCCAGTAGCTACAAACATACATATTCATTATAAGTGTTCTGTAAGGAAATAAATTGAATAAAAACTTTTCATTTTCAGTGCTAAACATATTGAGTACTAACACTGATAGGCTACTGAAGGGATTTTTTGAATCCTCAAAATTCATTTTGTCTTTGATTAAGTAATTGAAATGTTTTGTATTGCATTTTGGCGTTCATAAGTTCAGTTAAATTGAATGAACGGATTTTACTTTCACTTTGATCATTAATTAACATTCATTGTCTACACACGTACTACGTTCGAGCGGTTATACATACAATTTCAATATCGAACTAGACCTATGTACTTACGATTTGGCTGTAGGCGCTATGCCATTGGTCCTATGGTGTGGCTGGTCGTAGGGGTGTGGTGGACGGTAGCCTGCATACCCTGGAAAGCCGTAACCACGCCCCGCCCCAGTAGGCGTGGCCGCCCGCGGAAGCTTGCCGCCTGGTGTTCCTGGCTTTTCCTGAAATTATTTTCATTGACATAAGCTGTTTTTACATTTTAAATAAATATTCGCACAGCGCCTTCTAGCCCCAAACTAAGCATCTAGTTCTAGCCTGTAATATAGTTACTAGCACTTACGCCGAATTTGTTCATTGGGTGTTCGCATTGTAGTGTGTATGACTTTACAAATGATGTATACAAGGAACTGATGAGTTACATCCACTTAGAAAATGAAAATGAAAAGTGTTTATTCAGTGTAGGTCCTTAAAGAACACTTATGAATGTCAAATGAAGCTACCACTGGTTCGGGAGGTAGTTTTCCACTGAGAAGAAACCAGCAAGAAACTCAGTAGTTAGATAAACAATAAACTGACTAGGTGCACAATCACGAAGAAATATCAACCGAACACTGTTCGAGCAGCTTGAAACATACGTTGACTTATTGTAATATTTATGATATAAAATTATTCATGAAAATGTTGACCTTACTGCGTCAATAAAAGAGTACAAAATCAAAAGTACGAGCACGACGAAACTATGAAAAAATCTGCCCAACTGACACTTTATTGAGTGAGATTGTACATACCGCTAGTTCGTATTTACTATTAACATTTTTTCATATGTTTTTCTCAATATCCAACTTAAAAAGTATTTGATAGCAACTTCACAGAGAAGTTCATCCATTAATCGATGATATTAAATATAAATTAATAAAAACACATCACGACAAAAACTACATTTGGAAAATAGTATCATAAATACATACATATCACTTACATCTTTTGAACTTTTAGGTGTGGAGCGACTTGATGACGACCCCGACCTCGAGGGTGGCCTAGGGCCATTTTCGGTTCTTTCTCCACCCTCAGTCCTAACACTCGGCGAGCCTCTTTCCTCCTAAAATAAGATACATCAAATTATAAAGCATACCTGGTAGCAAACAATTGAATAGTACCTGCCAGTTGGTTATATACGATTCATATCCGCTCGAAAGTAGCACGAGTGTTAACTCACAAGATACAATAAATGAATCTATTGTTTACGCGCGGTTATAGATCGAGTGGTTATAAGAATGAAGCGGTGATTCCTGATTTTAAGAACATTAAAATGAAATTAAATGTTATCTTTGTACTATAATTTGTATAAATATAAATATGGAGGTTGTAATGTTTAGATTAAGTTCATAATATGCATTACAATAAATTTCAAAGTACAATATTTCAATTTGTATAGTATGCTTATAGTGTATTCTTTATGTAATGCAGGTAGTTGTAAAGCACATAAAGCATACGAGTCCAACTTAGGGTATAATGATAAGTTGTAGTGGAACAATGCTATTGCTAACCGATAGAGATAGATATGCCTAGTAGGCAAAAATGCATATTTTATAAGTATTATTTTGACTAAGTTACAACCTAATGCATACAACTTTACAAATGAACAATGTAAACCGTATATAGTGCTATTTTTTATAAGTATATTCAACTATTCTGTATTCAAATATATGGTCGTAATAGTTAAAATGCGAAGAACAACTTCAACTAAAAAGCGGCTAACCGACAAACAAAACATTTTATTTTGGTAGATTGGTAACATAACACATAAAGTGCATACATGGTTGCACTTATAGTGACGATCGCAACAATGTCAATGTGTCTGTAAAGACTGGTCCCTTATGCAATGAAACTGGTTTTTTAAATTCTAATTCGAAAATAATGACTTCATCACCTCGATAGCTACTTATCACCATATACATGCAATGGTCCGTTGGTTGTTTAAAAAACACGTAATTGTTCACATGACAGTGCAATTGTCAGCAAATACAATTTAGGGGACTTAAATTTTTGTTTTGTCCTTGTCTAGAGACAGACAATTTACAAATGAAAAATTGTATTTCTGAAGATAAGAATTGATATTTGGAATCCATTTTAAACCCTTTTTGAAATTTCGGCAGTTAACAGCCTTTTAGCTTTAGTATCGAATTGTATGTATAACACATTATTACTTTATTTGCACAAGTGATTTCTACATCTGTACAAACCAAAGCACCGTCTTACCTCGTTGGCCACATCAACAACAAGATCTTGATCACTTTTTTCCGCGTCACTATCCTAAAAATTTAATCGCACAATTATTATTATGTTACACACATTCATAACAAAATAGAAAAGCAATCGATGAACTGGAAATGATTTTATATACAGCTGTGTACTTTAAGCAATCGGATGTTTTAAACAAGCAAGTAATCAAGCGTAAAAGAGAGTGACTGCCGGTGTTATCGTTTCATAGTTTGTTGTGTTACATCAAACTTTGTTTATAACAAATTACTATGACTAATTTAGAACTATGATGGACTTTTCAATCATTAGGAATTGAAATATAAGTATTTTTTGAAAATCTGCTGAAAAACTAAATCAATAATTAGTGTATTTAAAGAAAATAATAAAAAAGACACATCTGAAATACCGTGTAACTTAAGAGATTGCGTCTATCAGCGAAAAATAACGTATTTAAGATCCACCCAATCCCTCCAAAAT
This sequence comes from Leucinodes orbonalis, assembly GCA_019425675.1. Classification (NCBI taxonomy): domain Eukaryota; kingdom Metazoa; phylum Arthropoda; class Insecta; order Lepidoptera; family Crambidae; genus Leucinodes; species Leucinodes orbonalis. The sequence continues at coordinate 40,539 of PQWD01001129.1, forward strand.
TCCTGACAGTCCATACGCCTAGCTACCTGTATATGCATCAAAAGATAACAACCGGCAGTCGTAACGTAACAAAACAAGCCGTGTGATAAATTACGAAGCCACATACACTACACAGACTCACATGACTGAGTACCTTCTCCTCCTTCCTGCGTTTCACATCTAACGCTTCGGGCTCCACCGGCGAGCGGGGCCTGTACTTCTGTTCCCTTTCGTGCGGCGACATTGAACGTCTCTGAGAACAATTTCACACATTTACAATTGTTTATGGTAATAATAAAATTTATTTTCTGACCTTACACATTATTTTTGCTCCATTAGTATACCACTCAATTGCTTATTCCGTTAATATTAGTGAATGACTGGAATTGGCTTTAAGAAAACCTCAAACATTACGCTAAAATCGTGTTTAGGTAAAATTATTGTATACAGGCATACAATTATTATAATAATATGTTGATGGAAAACTTTTATATAAAAATAAGAGTACATAAGTAACGAATTTGTATATTTCAGGGAACGAAAAAAATATTATTTATTTATTTAATTTGGTACGCAGACAGATTACAATCTTTTAGTTCCAAAGAAATTAACAAAATAAATGCACTAGATGGTAATCCATAAATAGCATACACAGCATGGTCCAAATAATAATCTGACATTAACACACATGTTACAAAGAGTTCATAAAAATAATACTTAAGAGTTATGTAGTAATATGGGTTATACGGGGTTGAGGACTATCCTGTCTAAAAAGATTCGTTATCTTTATTTTGTAACCTCTAAAACAATTCGTAAATAAATCTATATCTATATTTCCGCCACTTCGGACCAAAATCATTATATGTTCTACACATTCTCACTATGGGATTAAAAAAAGAAGAAAATAATATAAAACAAAAGCATCAATGAGAATTTTGATGTAAAATAAAGGCAAAAACATACATAGATTGGGTGCTTCTATGTTTAATATTATTATGTATTTATTAACAAAAAAGTTAAGTATGTTTATGCGTTGTTTAGTAGTGACTAGAAAGCGCTGATTGAATATCAGTCGATATTTATTAACTGATTAAAGACATATTTAACAATTTCAAAAGCGGCAATATTCATTTAAAATTATTAGTTGCTATTCCTTATCATATAATCATCTTCTTTCTCTCACAAATAATCAATAGGATACATACATATATGATATCATTATTGTGTGAGACTGATGCCTATGCTAGATATACTAATATCTATACTCACTCTTTTATAATTTACCGATTGCAAAATCTACAATACTTACTTGTTGCATTACTCTTGAGGAGACATGCCTATCGTCATCTCTAGGGGCGGCTGTCCCGCAATAATGGAGGGGCGCCGGTCCTCCGGGTAGAACTGGCGGTTTGATATCCGCCGGGGGAGGCAATTCCACCTGCCCAAAATTATTATTAAAAGTAAAATATTTTCTAAGTGATAGGATTTTGGCATCCTAAACATAAGAGTGTGTTTTAATCTAAACGGCAATGTATTTCTATGCCTTACAACCATAGATCGGATAATCGGTTGCATATTTACCTAAACTTATTTTTTGTCTAAGCAAATATGGAGACGGATTCTTTTTTCGGAATTGTCTTTTTCAATGTCGAGATTCGAAAAAAATCAGGGATTTTGACTAATCGGATATAAAAAAAATTACGAATGGATTACCTTCCTATCAAATTATAATATTAATTTATAAAAAAATGATTTTTATTATTATTTTTTTATAAAATAATTAGCAACTAAGCTTCGAACATCATAATGGATATTGTGTGCATTCAATTGGATCAAAACGCTAACGGTATTCATCCCGAAATATCGGGGTATTTCCCATACAAGTGATGTACAAATCATATATTGTAATAGAAAACACTACAAACGTAATGATTGAAAATGATGAACGAAATACATTTAATTCTATATTCCGAACATTAAATGCATCAATTCCGAAATCCCGAAATCTTTACGATAAAGAAGTGCTTTCCATACTAAGGCGCCGTTCAACTTTAGGTAAATATGCATCCGATCATCCGATCTATGCCTTACAACAAAGACGGACGGTTACCAGGAGGTTGCTTGTTAGCCATTTACAATCGGGTAAGATTATTTCGTTAACCATTTATCATTAGATGAGGTTACTTGTTAGGCATTTACCATCGGGTGAGATTACTTTGTTACCCACTTACCATTAGGTGAGGTTGCTTTTTTAGGCATTTACCATCGGGTGAGATTACATTGTTACCCATTTACCATTAGGTGAGGTTGCTTGTTAGGCACTTAACACCGGGTGAGATTACATTGTTAACCATTTACCATTAGGTATGGTTGCTTTTATAGGCATTTACCATCGGGTGAGATTACTTTGTTACCCATTTACCAATAGGTAAGGTTGCTTGTTAGCCATTTCCTATGAGGGTAGGTTGGTTGCTAGTCTATTGAGATCTTAGCAGGGTTGCCAATAAAACTATATAAATAGAAACTCTTATAAAGAAGCACGCTTAATATGATTATTTTAATGAAGGAATAGTACTCATGCAATACACTTGTTTTCTAATTCTAATATTAGAGTTGAACTCGTAAGTATCCTAATGTCACGGCTAGTATTAAAATCAAAGCCTCGCTATAAGTTATAACTTACCTTATGCGCCGGTGGGGGGTAAGTGCGGTGGGGGTTGAGGACCACCTCCGGGTGCGAAGAGGAGACCTCCAGCGCCCAAAAGTCCTCCCGCACCGGCGACTCCGTGTGGTAGACCGGCAGATGCGTGTATCTGTTGCTAGAAAATATAACTTAGATCAATATGTTTATAGGCACTTAGTTCAAACATTCAGGAATATTTTTGTACGGATATATGACGTCGATTTGGTGATGATATATGAGTTAAGATATTTAAATACCTATTTGGTGGTTAAGGTAGGTAAATAGTGTTATTGTATCAAGTTATATCGATTGCAACTGTATAAGCGATTATTGTATTGTTTAGGGCTCATGTTTACTCTATATTAAAACTTTTATTGATGCTTATTTCAGGTTTAACATTATTTATAAATCAGACGTATTCATATCTAACATTATAGACCTTATAGGTATAGATTTAAGGATTCTTATTATACGAAATTGTAGTTGTTGTATAATGTATTTTGGTAAAAATTAGTAATGTTAATCTTCAACTAGAGCTTTTGTATTTACATGTACTCATGAGAAAACAGTCTTATAAATCTGAATAAACACCTTTGTTTAATGTGACAATATACACATTGGATGAAGCATTAATGTTTGCATAAACATGTACATCAGTAAATTTCTTATCTGCAAAACTAATTAGCACTTGGGTTTACATTGTCATCACTTTTTACACAGGAATGGCTGTCCATGCTGTATTTATTTAGGTGACATCAAAAAGCCTTAATATAGACATTATCTCGGGATAAATTAAATTAAAAATACAATACATATTGCGATATAAGTCTAAAAGTAAGAGGCTTTAAAACTTTGATTGTTTATTGATAAATGTTGTACGTTTTGTACTAACATCCAAGCAATAAAACTACTTACTCAATAAAAATACTTTAAGACCCTAGAAACGTTGTTAAGAAATCAATTGATTGTACATACATACATATAAACAAAATGAAATATAGAGAAATTACATGGTTTTCAGAAATGAGGTTTACTTCCACGGTATATAAAAAAAAACGATATTTCTTCATAATTTAAAATACACTGTATTCAATTTCATGTCATAAAAGTATTTTTCACATTATTAAAATTAACATTGGCGCCGCGCAAAAAGCTACAAGGCAATAGAATATATCAATATTTTAAAACTTGGTATGACTTAGCATTTATTAGTAACCAAATACTGCTATCTTAATACTTTTGTCATTATATTCATGTCTAATGTTTTTGTTTGAATAAGTTTTTACTTCCATACTGTTCTGTTTAATTGTATGGAAATAAATAAGTGTAATACGTATAAAATATTTAATACTTGTGTTTAATATGCAGTAACCATAGCGCTAACTAACCATAACTGTAGAGTTAAGAGATGAAAATCTTTTAATGACAAGGAATACAAAATATTCATAGATAGGATGAATAATCAAAGTAAATTCAATGCACAGAGCTGAACATGAACAATTATGAAATCACAAAGCTATATGTTATTGATCCCTAATTTGGAAACAGCAAGAATAATCCATCTTTAAATCTATTGCATCACTTGATATTGAATTCAACAAGTTTATTCTTTGCACTTACAAACAAGCTGGGGCAATGGCTTGGGTAACTTGCCCTAGCTATATTTGTGCGAGAAATAAGCCAATCTCACTAGTCACTAGAGCAGCTAACTGACCAAGGATCCAGCTGAAGGAGGTCTTGATGGTTTGCACAAACGCACATGACCAATCTTTGAGCAAACAGAAGTGCTTTTTTTTTCTAGCATCAACATTCATATTTTTAATTTAGTATTTTATATGTTTTGTATATTTTTGACGTTCATAAGTGCTTTTTGTAAGCCTTATTTGAATAAATGTATTTTGACTTTGAGTTACAATCAGCAAACAGGTACTAGCAAATGAGGCTGAAACTGGCAGAAAATTGTAGCAGAAAAAACGCGATGGTCAGGCACGGCAAGAGCCTTAGTACCAAAAAAAGCCTGTTTTCATTTATAATCTTTGACTGCAACATAACATATTCTATTGAAAACAGGGACCAAGTACTTATGCGTTCCTGGGCATCGCATTTTTTCTGCTAGAATTTTCCGCAGTTTAAGTCTCATCACTAGTAAATAAGGTCTAAATACTTGAAGTATCATTAGGAAAATCCTTTTTTATTTTACTTATCATCATTTCAACCTAATAAGTTTACTGTTGAGCTAAAAGCTACCTCAATAACAGCCACGAGAAGAGATTCTTTAGTAGTTAACAACATATGGGAGTGACATAGGGCTTAAAGAGGATGAAAAGAGAGTAGAAGCAATAAGGAACAGTTTCATTATTTCTACACAATATCAAAAACTAAATCCCATAACATTAACCTAATAGTATTTTTTTGCATATCATGTATATCACGATGGCATAATATTATTTTGTAATGGCAGTGGACTTTGAATATTTTTATTAGTAAACATTTCATTACACCCTTACATAAAAACATACATCTATACTTACATTCATGATAGTTATGTGGCCATAAAAAAGTTGATTGCAATACGAGTTAGAGGTAATAACTAATAACAAAATGCTATGGTGCTTGCAAACAATGAAATGTGAAGTTAGAAAGTAATAAACCACTTTACTACAATTAGACATTTTTTTCAATTACAAGTGTACACATTTGTTGACTAACAATATGAATTTCTGTATTGTTGAAATTCATTGAAAACACTTGAGTTTATACATGCAATAAAAAATATTAGACTCAAAAGGCTTAGCTATGTTTCTTCAACCTTTGGGATTAATTATCACCAAATAGTTTTACAACTCATCAAAATAAGATAACAAGGAGCTGTGATTGCATAAAACACTACATTTTTAGCTATTTATATTATTGATAACAGCCATGTATTCTTTTACTTATACTGTGTTAGTTTATACTAACACACATGATTTTTAACTAAGGGTTATCCCGATAGTTAAAAATCATGTGTGTTTTTTCTTGCAGTTGCTTTTTCATTTATAATTTTGGGTCCAATTAAGTTTAATAGGTTAGATGAAGTGATCAATTACCAAAGCAATGCAGTGTTAATATTATTCGAAAGGATTATTGAAATCTCTTGTCATACTCTAATGAACTTTTAATGTAATATTTACAATAAATATTTTTATAAATATCTTCATATCCATTATAACTATTTATAAACAAAAACCCATTGAATCAACATAAATGCACAAGCATAATGGCAACACCAATAAATACAACCTCATAATGCTATGGAAAAGTAAACGTAATGGCAACATAAAATGAAAACAAAAAAATATGTTAATCACAACAAACATAATACCAAAGACGACACAGTATGTGTCATAACTTACAAGAAGTTGCTGTAGGCCTTGCTGTTGCTGTTGCTGCGGAAAACATTAAATAAATAATGCTAAGTTAATTAAAGCATACCTTTACATTTTTCCCTCTCTATGAATATCTTGTAATAGGAAAGTTTGGCCATACAAAACAAATTGAAAGTTAAATATTATTTTCAAGTATGCAAAAATGACAACAGAAATTTCTCATTAGTTTTCAAAGGTTTTTTGTTGTAATTAAAACTTTATATACTTGAAGCCTCAGTCAACTATAAACAATGTGTACATGATAAGTCATTCTCAAATTATAACATGCTCATAAGATGAACATACTTACCCCAATAATTGCATTAAGCTCTGTCATGGTGACCTGCTTTGCCCTCTCTACTGCAGAAGCAACCTGTTGCTGGTGCTCTTGGGCCAAAAATGGGAGTACTTGTCCGATAATAGCACTTAGTCTCTTTGCTATTTCAGTCTGTGAATATTTTGTTATATTAATAAATTATAAACAGTAATCTTAAGAAGGCCTAAGGTAATGTAAAATATGTTTGTGTAATTTATGGAATAGTTTCATTCTTCAAATTGTAGGAATATAGGTAATATTAAAACAATGGAAAAACCCTTTAAATAAATAAATATATATCCACTGACATACACACTGCGCCATCTAGCCCCACACACAGCATGAGCCGGGTTTTTTTTTTAAAGACATACATTTTATACATAGAAACACACAGACATGTTCATGCATACAAATGTTTGACCTGTCCAGGGAACCTAGAACCCTTAGTGTAGTAGCTGACATCTCCACCATTACACCAATCATGTAGTCAAAGACGCTGCTATTTGAGATACTATATTGAGCCAATAATACCGTAGCACTATTTATTTTCATTGTATTATGTTTAATACGATTGATGGACAGATAACAAAAATATCTGTGATAAATAGAAAAATATAACATACCTGTTTATGCATTTCCACATTGAGTCCATAAGACATTTCATAGTACTGAAAAGAAAATAGCACTTGAAACTTCTAATCATATTCTTCAATTTTGTTTTTTTATTTTAAAAAATATATTAAGTAGACAAGTAAACAAGGCTTCAGTAAACTTACCATAACATAATGCCTTTGCATTTCCGTTTTTTCACTGGCTAATTTTTCACATTCTAACTTCAACCTGAAAGTAATACTTCGGTGTAAATAAACTTTCTTCAAAATAAAACATTATATACAATACTTTGTTGGGTCACTTACGTATGATACTGTGCTTGCAAAAAATTGAATTCTTCTTTTATACGTTCTAAAGTATCAGCTATCGTAAATTTTAAAGGTCCAGAAGAAGGCTGCGGCCCCTACAATGTAAACAGCAAATGGAGACCATTAATGAGGTTTACTAAACATTCAAATACAAAAAGCAAATCTTTTAGACTGGTTACATTTCAATGAAACTAGTCACTTCAATTTTAAAATCATGAGTTAGTAGAAAATAATACAAACCCTTACAGCGGCCGCCGGGTGCCGCGTCGGCGTTGGATACATTACGATAACAAACTTTGTTTAATTTTCAAGCACACTAGATCAAATATAATTCTCATTAGATCCAATCAAAATAACCATCAGCACCATTTCCTAAAATACTGTCTACCGCTGCTATAACACTTTAAACACCGGGGAGCCCGACTTACGCGCTAACGACAATGATATGCACAAACTTTGCGTTAAAACTTTTGAATTATCGGTCATTATATCGACGATTACAACTTCTTATTCATGTTACAAACAATAGTATAAAATATTGTGTATTGCTGCATTTCAACAATTATTTTCTAAAAACAAGCATACGACAGTTTCGCAAAATTTTAACCATAAATCCACGCCGTAATTTTTGTTCGGCTGTCATGTCATCCATCAAAATCATTCATCGTTCAGTTTTTGGGTTGCTATTCCCAGGTTTCTCAAAACTATTGAAATTGTAGGGTCAGCACTAGTATCGATATCGGACATTGTCTATGATTTACTGTACACCACTAACAGTACTAAAGCGGGCAGCACTTTTTTTCATTGGTAACACTGGCTTCGAAATCTGAGTTTCGTCTGTGGTTTATTTATTAATGGCCGACTGCAGCTGTTCCATAAACGAAAAGGGGTCGTGTCGGAGTGTTTTGAAATTAACTATTGGTTGCTTTGATATTTTGTGAATTTGTGTATTTTCAATGATTATTCTTAGAAGAAAGTGCTGTCTTAAAGTGGCATTTTGTTTATTGTGTTATTGCGACTCAAAGAGAACCACCATGGATTTCAAAACAGCCGTTTTCAATGCTGCGAGAGATGGGAATCTTACACGACTGAAAGTAAGTATATGAGAATTCTAAGTAATCTTATTGAAATTATAAATTTTAATTTATTTTCTAATAATATACTTATTTTATTAAAGCTACAATATCTTTTTCCGTACTGAAAATACAGTTACCTACACGAGGCTGTGGTTGTGATCTTTATTTAGCACTTCGTGCCAGTATTGTGTTTGGAATGGCGTGTAAATATTTTAAGTTACAAATTTAATTTATAGAAACCAGTCGTTACATACTTGTTTCTAGAACACATGATGCATACAAATGCGTCGTACTTACGTTATATATTGTCTTTATCGCTGTAACCCTAAGGCTTGTTGTTATGATTTAACTTCATTATTTTCTTATTGTCCAGATTCGTATCCGACATTCCCGACAAATAATAAGAATTACAAAATTCAGAGGGAGAAACTAGGAAATGTGTATATTAAAAACTAATATGGGGAATCAATAAATGTTTTTATTTGACTAAATAGAAACAATGATTTGAACGACTGTAATCTAACTTCATATTTTTTAATTTAACGAAACTTACGCAAACAACTATCTGGAACATCATGAATATTTGGAGCTCAATATAAATTGCTTTTTTTAATTATCTAAATTTGATTTTTTTAAAACAGGACAATTTTTTATACATAATAAAAACATAAAAAGTATAACAACAAATTTTAGTGTTATTGATCTTTTATTGTATATTGATAACTCCTCGTTTGCAACAGTTTTCAATAAAGATAGTGCATTTTAAGAAGCATACCTGATTCTATATGTAAGTTTATTTTTATAATTACATAAAGTAAATTTACAGTTTATAGATCCAACATACCCACTTAAATGTTTTTTTTACAATGTTTTATTTATGGTTATTATGAACAATTAGTTATTAAATAAACTAGAATATCTATGTACCTATTTCCTAATATGTATGATCCTTAAAATGTTCCATTGCTTCCCTTATGTCATCAGTCACTTTAACAAGGGCAGTGGAAGTACTGTGAGCTGATTGTATTAGCAAATGAAAATTGTTAAATGACTTTAACTTAAATACCTAGTTCTACTCAAATTAATATTTCTACGAATACTCAGAGTTATGTGGTTTTAGGCTTAGAGCCATTTTTAAGGCTGAGAGCCATTTCCGCTAGCCAATTGCCCGGTGAAGCTGTAAAGGCCATCTGCGGCCAACAGCAGTAGTCAGTTTGAAAAAAAAGTTATTGATCATTTTTTTTTCTTATTTCATATAAAACATAAAACAGGATTTTCTCTAAACTCCAAGTAAAGTCTATCTTTTTATAATTAGTACCCTGACTGATAACTGACTTCACTTGATACAGACTTATTTACATAGGGCATAGAACTTCCTCTAGCCTGATAAACCAATGGCTTACTTAAGGTTATTGGTGGAGACTGGGTGAGTATAGAGGAGGAATGGGATATCTGATGCAAAATAGGCAAACCTATGCCCAATGATAGTTTGAGGAGAGAAAGGCTTATATTTTATAGGCCACTGATTAATAATATTCAGTTATTCCTCAATATAAATTAATTTAAGAAACAATGGATATTTTTTCATTCAGAAGAGATAAAATTGATTCTTAATATGCTATTACAAAATGTGACCAAATTTTACGTACCAAATAAACAACGTAGTTATCGTGATAGGTGCAAAATTCGGAATGTGCAAATGACACGATTTGAATTTACCTTGGTTTTATTTATTTTTTACTTACAAAATTTCGATCAATATCAATAAATAAGACAGAATCAAAGTAGTCCTTTTATACTTTCATAGCTGATTAAGTTTTAGAGTTACAGAGCATCTTCTGACGTGACCAACCACATTTACTTGTACGGGATTGGTTCTCAGAATCCTACAGTCGAGGATGAAAGGTGGAACGCACATTAAGTCGACGGTCCTGGCTGTTATCAATACGGAAAAGACAATGAAGGCAACAAGACAACAAATTATATCTTGAACCTTGTCTTTCATATCCTACCGCCCATCGAGAAGGGGTCAACCTATATGTCATTCCATTCCAGTCGAGTGAATTTAGGTCAACAATTTAGTTCTTTAAACAATAATCTCATGCATATTCAATTTGGCAATTCACATCTTAAATATGACGTCATGGTTGCCGACCTAATCAGATTATGGCTCTGCTTTGGTTTAGTGTTGAATTCAGCCAGACGAAACTTATTGTGACCATTCAATATGTTTGAAAGTCAACGTTTCCTGATCTGATGTTGTTGTAATTGAAGCAATTGCGCTACGCGTAATGCGATGCAGTCACCGTTTTCTCACTGTGTTTAGAATTTGCTATATTCAATACTTTATAGTTACACTGCTTTAGCCCGCGTGGAATACACTCGCGTGCAAGTAAATCGACTCAAGCCTCAAGTGCGCATAAAAAGTGATATAACTAAAAAATGACTTATTTTACCTCTATATAATGTTTTACATAATTAAAGCCTAGTAATTGAGCTTTAAAATGGTGTAAGTTGCATGAAAATCGATTCAGTAGTTTAGTAAAAAAGGTTAATACTAATGATAATGTAAAAAATGTTGAAAATTCATACAATTTCACAGTATGGGGTTATTGTGTTTAAATGAAACAAAATGTGCGTAAGATAAAAAAATTATTCGTGTCAATATTTGGTATTCCCTCCTCTAGCTCTGATCACTGCTCTCATGCGATTCTTCATCGACCTTATCAACTTTTTAATGGATGATTGTGGTATTCGACCCCACTCTTCTACCAACGCAGTCTTGAGCTCATTGATGTTTGTCGGAGCTGGATTCCTCGCTCTAACTTTCCTTTTGAGCTCGTCCCATATGTGCTCAATGGGATTTAAATCGGGGCTGAGCGCTGGCCAATGCATAGTGTGAATTCCAACTTCGTTCAGGAAATCACGTGTGGCCCGAGCAGTGTGACATCGGGCATTGTCATGCATCAAGATGAAATTTTCCCCAAAAAAGCCTTGATAAGGGACAACTTGATCCTTTAAACTGGGTAAAGCGCTGACTGTGTATTGCAGAAAATGTAAATAAACTAATATTAATAAACGCATTTAGGTAACAGACACACATTTCTAATTGTCCCATTATTATACATATTAAGTTGGTATTTTCCGTGTTTCTTATAGGTAATAAAACGCACCGACCCTTAGTAGTTATATTTTCAAGTAGCTTATTTCCTGCCATCATTATTCGTATGGATAAGGAAGCGTTTTCACGGAACTTATATAATATACAGCTCTCTAAGGTGACTTTCCACTTCAATGCGTTCGAACAGCATTATTATTCGAAATCGTAAAGATTTGTTAGGTTCTATAGATAATCTCCTACTAAGAATAAGCGTCGCCCAATCATTTTGTAGTTTATTATGTAGAAACAATATTTTACGTGTAAGCATAGGTATTCAAATTCAAATATTCTGAGCACAGAAATCTTATTCCATTTACGTACAATGGTGCATCGTACTTTATAAATATGCCAAAGGCGTCTCTGGAACATGCGCTGTCGTCCTGAAGTGTGTGCAGTCTGCATATCGTTACGCACCGTTTCTCCGGGTGTCCAGAAACGTTCTGGGTGGAAAGTAGGTGGGAGATCGTTGACCCGTTTAGCGGTTTGTTTACTACACATAGTCACTGAGTGGGTGGTGACCATTTTAGAATGTAATCATCATCAGCCCATTAAACGTCCCCACCGTGGGGCACGGCACCCGTAAAAGGTGTATAGGCCTATGTCGTCCACGCGGGCCCAGTGTGTATAGGACTTCACGTACAACCTTTGAATCTCTTTGCAGGCGTGCGCAGGTTTCCTCACGATGTTTGCCTTTACCGTAAGAGCGTCGGATAACGTAATGAAATTTAAAAAAATCGAAAAGACATTGGTACATGGCGGATTTGAACATGCACCCTCCAGATCGGAAGGCAACAGTCCACAATTGCTTGTTGAATGAATTTAAAGTCTGTTGTTTACTCATTACTAAATCTTCATGCACCTAAATTTACACTTCATCGGAGATTTAGTTAGTCTAAATGCGTCACCTTTAATTTGAATTGAAATAAATTCAGTGCAAGCTACTATATTACGTGCCGGTCGTTGCTTACTCATCCCAGATGCGCGAATGCAATGTCTTAGTTTATTCACAAAGAGACGTGTTAAAATTAAACCGCAGTTACCGTTCCTTGGTTCATAACGACAACATAAAATCCGGAGCAAGTGGTGACGCACGTCGTTTTCTATCATTTCCTTATTGCTGGGCTCTTGACCGGTTCGATAGTGAATATTCTCGGTTGAAATTATGCGTTAAATAACATGAAATTGCTTTATTGCCTTTCACGTTAGTCTGTTATCTGTTGCTATTTTAAATTAAGTATGTAAAGTTTAAAACAAAATGAACTACAACTTTGAAGTTTAGTTAGATCAGTATAGTATAGTTTAACTATCAAGTTATAAGAAGTATGTTCATCCGTTGTTGACTTCCCAAAGATCAAGTTAGCCGCAAAGTTTGGGTTAGATGATGACGAAAATTTTAGACTTTCTTGCGTAATTTTTTATAAGTTTAGTTTCAAATATATAATTTCACATTAATGCACATTGGTGTTATTCATCCAAAGCAAAACCGCGCGGCGCAGAGGTTTCCTCTATTTCGTTTTGTCGACGGTCATCGTTAGGTCTTTGTCCGACGATGAGTCATCAGGTCATTCGCCGTCATGCCCCCCGTAATATTCTTCGGAAGGTGGAACAAGGAAGGATGCAGTTTTTCATGTTCCTTTATGTTTCCTAGACGGCCTTTGTAAACGCATAGCGTCTGTTTTTGTTAACTTGGACTTCGGCCAAAAAAACAAACATAAAGAAGGCAATGAGGATGTGTTTTTATATATATATTTACAGATTGTATTGTATTGGGTAAATGGGTAAGGATCCAATTCAAACTCGAGAAAGTCTTTAGAATAATCTAATTCTGAAGACTTTCTTGAGTTTGGATTGGTTAGTTATTATTTGACTTGTCACCTTATTTTAAATTAAGTTACATGTAACGAATATAAAAGCAAAGAAGAAGTTATACATATAGCTAATATATTATATAAATAGGAGGTAGAGATGTGGGGTGCAATATTAAGTTACGTCTTTAGCCTGCAATTAATATAACTTTAATGGTATTAAACACACATTTCATTTAACTATTTGTTAATTTCTGCGCACATACAATACTGTATTTATTTATAAACTATTCATATATTTATTTTCTGTTTAATTAAACTCTCTAACAACGACAATGTTAAATGTATTAAGATTACATATGTGAAACTTATTTGTAAAATGATAAATATATATATAAATATTGATATGTTTATCTGTAAGCACACCAATAAGTATACATGTTTAGATTTAAGATTTGATCTATGTCTATCTTTATATGTGTTTGGCACTGAATAAACCATTTATTATTATTACATATTGAACCAACTATAAAGTTAAGAAATCAATATCTTCTTATTTGAAGTGTCTTCTTTCGTTAAAAAAATTCGATAATTTCCTTAATTTAATAATAAGTGCGCACAAAATCACAATCAAGGTCACTTTAGTATCAGTTTTTGGGTGGGCTGCTGTATCAAGTTAAGTCTGTCAAACCAACAACAAGTTAATGAACTACCTACCTTACCTATATGTTAAGTGAATCTAGACGTTGTTCAATAACTTAGGATCGTGCTCGTCATCTGAACGTAATTATGTAGGTTTCGTAGTGTATTACGCGAATAATATGAAATATGTTTTTGTTGGCTGTATTGTCGGATCAATGGCGCAGTATTTTTATGTTTTTGCTATTTGCACACAGTGAAATAAAACAAACTGTCCGTGTTCACATTCGAAACGCCCATAAAATTGACTTTGGCTAAAGTTATTGGACCAAAGACGAGTATTTCATCATCCTCACCTCATTATACGTCCCCACTGAGGGGCACGAGTCGACCAGTATAGTACCTATTTATAAGCCATAATCGTCCACGCAGCCCCAGTGCGGATTGGCCGACTTTACGCACAACCTTTGAATTTATTCGTAGGCGTGCGTAGGTTAAAAAGCCACAACACTATAAAAATGGTTGTGACAGACTAGTTGCGTCCAATTTTATTTTTTGTGACATTAGGAAGGGGCTAAGACACTCGAACATTATATGGGCGGGAATCTCGCAAGTGTAATTTTGGTGAAATTATACGTTACAAGAGCGATTGTCACGAAACTGGCCCAACTGATGGTTACAAAACCTTGTTACCCCACGTGCGTAGTGCATGGTGTTGCAATTGGAGTCGTATGCACATGACGGTTCGTTCTACTTTGCGTTAGAATTTTGCACAAGCACGTTTAGTGCCGAGTTAAAGTGTTAGGGCAACGGAAGTTTTAGCGGTGAAATAGAATAGAATTACGGCTTGGCTTGTGCAAATCAATCAGCCTACCCTTGTCTACAGTTACAAAGGCCTCCCCTGAAGAGTGCAGATTATTCCGGACTTAGGCAACCTTCGCCCGTCCTCTGCCAGCCACTTTACTAGTCGATCACATTCGTGACGTATTCGTAGACGACCCATTTGGTGTAATGGTCGAGACGTCGGACACAACAGACATGTTCATGCACACACATTTGTGTCATGAACATGTCTGTTTGTAATAGTATGGGTGTTTCTATGTATGTATTTACAAAAAAATATCAGTATTTTATCAGTTATTTGGTACCCTAACTACAAGCACATCGCTTAATATGGGGCTAAATGGCACTGTGGGAATGTCGGTGGATATATTTTTTTATTTATTAAAACATATCCAATAACTTTTGAAGCCTATTGAGGAAAAATAATATTTTCCCAGTTCCCAGACAACATGGCTTTTTGGTTGAAACTGACAGAAAAAATCTAGCAGAATAAACGCTATGGCTAAGGCCAAATTTTAATAGAATATGTTAAAAAATCTAAATGGTTCACACTTTGCATTTAAATGTTGTACGCTTACTACTATTTGGCATACGAGTGGCCCTGCTAATGTAGTATTTGTACACAATGTACGAGTAGGCGTAGTATTTATACTTCGGCGAACTGTTTTAAAGTAACTACAAGAGTAAATATTGAAAAATTTGCTAAGACTGCTTAAACTAAATAAGCAAGCAGTTGAAGTAGGTAATATTTTTAAACTTAGACTTCCTAATGACATTTTATGTTATTCGACATTTGATGTAGTGCCCGAAGACCTTGGCTTTGTAAACAAAGGTTGTGGGTTCGAATCTAACCAAAGGCGGATGTTTGATGATTGTCAATATAATCGTTGGTACTTGAGAATGAGTACACATGAGTATTTGAGAATGAGCCTTTTTTATGTTATAATTATAAGTGTACAGGACGGTCAGGACGTGCTTATCCGATGGCGCTCAAGTGATACGCCTAACCGTGACAGAGCGGCAGTGAAGGAGACCAAAAACTGATAGGCAGTTATTATTCTCCATCAAAACCAACCTACGCCCGTCACCCGAAACAGATGTTAGGTTTCTTATTCCCGTGTAATTTCACTAGCTACAGTACCCTCATCTCGAAATACGAAAGTGCATAACACTCCTGTTTCACGGGACCTACCTACCGAGACGACTCAGAATCTAGTCTACCACCTAGTCGATTCGATATTGAGGCTTTAATAATTAATTTCGTATCTAGTTTTCCAGTGTCTCAATTTCTACATAAAATTTTACTCAAAAGATATTTCTAGCAAAATTCAAATATCTTCAGTACGAAATATAAGTTGAGATTATTCGACATAGTTTTGAGCTAAACTGCTTTTTAATTAAATCGAAGATTAATATTTCTGTCTAAAATCTTGTTATATGTAGGGATTGTTATCTTGCAACTTTATTATGCCAGTGAGTCGTTGGCTTGAGCGTGATTAAGTATTTAAATATTTAACCTTTAAAAGTTACTTGCCACGTTTATGTAATAGATCACCTTTATAATCGTTTGAATGTCATATAATTATCTCACAAGTATTGTGTACTGTGGTCTAATGTTAATTACGACCGAAAGTTACAGTCGTTGTTAAAGCGTTGTAAAAGCGAATTCAAAATAAAGAAATATTTTCGCATATGATCCATCTTCTTCAATTAACATCTCTTTCAGTATCCTTAAGGCTAAGCCATACTTTAGGGCTCAGCTATGATAAGCTAACTTTTGGTATGATTGGAGTATTATTTATAAATTTATAAAATGAAGGTATTAAAAATATTGCTCAATATTGTTTTAGTTATGTGTTAACAATGAACTTAAATATAAACGCATAACAAAAATAAATTGAGGAAATAAGATATCTCACTATTACCCGTAATAACATACGCAAGCCTATTAATTGTCAAAAGAGTATTAATAAATAAACATAAACTAAGAAAAGAAAAGAGCGTCGGTGGCTCAATGGTGAGGACTGTCGCCTTCCTACCGGGAGGGCTGAGGTTCAAATCCCGCACGTACCAATGTGTTTTCGAATTTTCGAAAATATATGTACGTTATCCGACGCTCTTACGGTGAAGGAAAACATCGTGAGGAAACCTTCATGCACGCCTGCGAAGATTCGAAGGTTGTGTGTGAAGTTGTCCAATCCGCACTGGGCCCGCGTGGACGGACTAAGGCCTAATCACCCTATACGGGTAGACTCGTGCCCCTCGGTGGGGACGTTTAATGAGCTGATGATGATGATGAAGAAGAGAAATCTTACACTTGTCCGTTTTGCAAGACAACAGTCTAAATTGACTAGAAGGTAGAATTAAACCGGTTGTTAAACATCGATGATGCTCGCAAAGCTAATTAACGCACTGTCCGTATTCGTCGCATAAAAAATCGACACTACCAATTTCCTAGTGGCATTCGCGAAGAAATCTGGCTCAGGAAGAGTTTTAATGTGGAAAAAATTACAAGGAAACAATAAACGA